>ML400062.1:0-123661 GCA_005239525.1 Nicotiana knightiana | reverse complement strand
AGAAAAGAAAAGAAAAATGAGAGAGTCTTACTAGTGAAAACCCTCATGGGCACTGTAAGGTGATGGTAAGTAGAGAAAAATGAATGAGGGAGACTTGTTGGTGAAAACCTCTCGGGGCACCACTGGTCGAAAGTCAGTCGTAAAGCTGATGCGAAGAATTGGCACAAACAAGCCCGACTTCCAAGGTCATAAGAATGGTGAAAGGGAAGATTTGATCAGTTTGATAGATCGGCCATTAAGTCCAAAATGCATGTCATGATCATTAAGGCTAGTTACCGCAAAATAAAAGAAAAAGAAAAAGAAAAAGAAAAAAAAAAGAAGAGAACTCTTCCTTCTGTCCTTCCGACAGGGGCATTGCTTGTTAATACTTGTTTCTTTGCATCATTGTGTCATTTACTCTGAGTCAGTCCTTGTCAAAACAAGCAAGAAAAGATTTCAAAATCTGCTACCAGCCTTTCAGTTGCACAAAGCAAATTTGGCCAGCACATTCAATTGTTACAGTCAACATGGCTCGAGGGTTCATGAAAATGAAAATGGTTTCCACCCAAAAAGACTCTTGTCAGCCTACTTGGCATAAGTAAAGATTACTGGTGCTTCCCTCTGACAGTCATATTGCTCCAAAAGGCAAGAAACCATTCAAGATATCAAAAAAGGTCGCCTAAACAAAGATCTCCTGTTGGGATAAGTCTGACTGAGCCACAACTACAAATGGTACTGGGCGTGAAACAATCAGGGTTGATGCAGAGAAAAAAAAAGTCTCTTAAAAACTGACTCAAGTTGATTGAGCAAAAGCCAAGTTGCCCATGACTCAAGGCCACAAACCGACCACCACTTTTAAAACTGACGAAGTTTTCTTTGCTTGAAACAGGAACAAAGCAGTGCAAGGAAGCTGTTTCAAAAACCCCAAAAAAAAAAAAAAAAGAGAGAAAAAAAAACAAAAAAAAGAAGAAAAAGAGAAGAGAAGAGCCGAAAAAAGGAAGTTTCTCAAATCTTTACCTTTATTTGTCTTGCAAGTGTACATAAAATGTCGCCATTACTCCTCACATTTTTCCTCCTAAGATAGAAGACCTAGTCTGATGAATTTTCTCCTAGGATAAAAATTTTAGTCTGATGAATCTTTCTCCTAAGATAACAAAAAATAAGGGACCTAGTCTGATGAATTTTCTCCTAGGATCAAAATCTTAGTCTGATGAATTTTTCTCCTAAGATAATAATAAAAACCCTAGTCTGATGAATCTTTCTCTTAGGATAGAAATCTTAGTCTGATGAATTTTTCTCCTAAGATAATAATAAAAACCCTAGTCTGATGAATTTTCTCCTAGGATCAAAATCTTAGTCTGATGAATCTTTCTCCTAGGATAGAAATCTTAGTCTGCTGAATCTTTCTCCTAAGATAAGAAAACCTAATCTGATGAATCTTTCTCCTAGGATAGAAATCTTAGTCTGCTGAATCTTTCTCCTAAGATAAGAAAACCTAATCTGATGAATCTTTCTCCTAGGATAGAAATCTTAGTCTGCTGAATCTTTCTCCTAAGATAAGAAAACCTAATCTGATGAATCTTTCTCCTAGGATAGAAATCTTAGTCTGCTGAATCTTTCTCCTAAGATAAGAAAACCTAATCTGATGAATCTTTCTCCTAGGATAGAAATCTTAGTCTGCTGAATCTTTCTCCTAAGATAAGAAAACCTAATCTGATGAATCTTTCTCCTAGGATAGAAATCTTAGTCTGCTGAATCTTTCTCCTAAGATAAGAAAACCTAATCTGATGAATCTTTCTCCTAGGATCAAAATCTTAGTCTGATGAATCTTTCTCCTAAGATAATAACAAAACAAAAAAAAATAAAACAAATGACCTAGTCTGATGAATCTTTCTCCTAGGATCAAAATCTTAGTCTAATGTATCTTTCTCCTAAGATAACAAAAATAAGGGACCTAGTCTGATGAACTTTCTCCTAGGAACAAAATCTTAGTCTGATGAATCTTTATTCTAAGATAGAAGACCTAGTCTGATGAATTTTCTCCTAGGATCAAAATCTTAGTCTGATGAATCTTTCTCCTAAAATAAGGGACCTAGTCTGATGAACTTTCTCCTAGGAACAAAATCTTAGTCTGATGAATCTTTATTCTAAGATAGAAGACCTAGTCTGATGAATTTTCTCCTAGGATCAAAATCTTAGTCCGATGAATCTTTCTCCTAAGATAGAAGACCTAGTCTGATGAATTTTCTCCTAGGATCAAAATCTTAGTCTGATGAATCTTTCTCCTAAGATACAAAAAAAATTGAAAAAAACAAAACAAAAAAAAATCCTTTTTGATTCATTTTAGCATAGATACACAATTCAGTAATCTCATTTTCCAACATAGGGTCTCCATTCCCTAGTTGATTTTATTTTTAGACATAGGGTCTCCACTCCCTAGTCTTCTTTCCACCATAGGTGCCCATTCCTTAGTTGATGCTGGCAATAACCCGATGAATCTCATTTCCAGACACCAGCATAACCTGGTGATCTCTTTTCTTGACAACGACATAACCTGTTGATCCTCCCCCCAGACACCGGCATAACCTGGTTATCTTTTTCTTGACGACAACATAACCTGTCGATCTTGTCCAACATAGGGTCTCCAATACTTAGTTGATTTTACCTTTGGGCATATGGTATCCACTCCCTAGTCTACAATAACTCCGGGTGCACCATTCCCGGCTTGTCATTGCTTTCAATAATAAAGTAACATAGATTTTATTACAATAACTCACGAAATTTTCCTAGTAAAAACTGGGGCAGGAAATTTCGTTCGTTTGCGTTGATTTTGCACAGGTTACAATGGATTCGAGACGACCAAAAGAAGACGTCTCAATTCTGAATAAAAGAAGAGAAGAAAAAGAGAAGTCCAAACCCAAAGTATAGAAGCGGAAAAGATGTGGACTGCTCGAGACAGATTGAAGTCACAAGCTATGCATGTCCATTCTTGATCCAAAAAAGTTGAAGAAGGTTGAACCAGCGCCTGTGACTAACAAGCATAAAGATTCAGATCGGAGTCTGTATAAAGAAGCAGCCAAGACTCGAGATCAAGCTTCAGAAGACTCATATATAGGGATCTTGTAACTCGTAGTTGATAGGTTTAGTTTAGTCTTTTTCATTTTTGATTTTGGTGTAATAAGGAGCTCAGCAAGCAGCAACAGCAGTGAACTCACAGCGTCCCGGTAGTCCCAGCTACCAAAACTTCCAGAACTACACCGACCTGATTCCTTTATAGCCAAGGATATGTAGGCAACCTCTGAAGCAAGGTTCGGTCAAACTTTTTCAAAATGCTTCCAAATGGAGTACCAAACGGGAAAAAATTGCTTGTAGTTGCTCACTTTATCTTTGCCCGAAAACTCTTCATGTTGTCGAGCAAAGAGGGGCAGCTATGAACACCCAATTTTTTCCCTACAAGGAAATTACTCCTAAAATAATCAAAAATAGTTTTAATAAATTTTGGAGTTGAAAAAGGGCTGGTTTCTGCTGTCATCTGGTGTAACCGCACCTACAAGGAATTGGCCGCAGGTGCGAGATTCTGGGTCTGGAACTGAGGGGCCGCAGGTGCAGGTGTTTGATCGCACCTGCAGTATTGCAGATGCGAAGAAGGATCGCATGAGCGGGATTTCTGCTGAGCTGAGTCAGAGCCGCACCTGCGATGGATTTTTCGCAGGGGCGGAGCTGCAGGAGAGGCCATTGGACCGCAGGTGCGGAAACGTGCTTGGGCAGAATGTTTTAAAGACGAATTTGAGCCATTTCTCTATCATTTTTTCTTTAGGTTGAGACGAATTTGAAGATCTTTTCAAGAGGGATTTCTTCAGGCTTCAGAGGTAAGAGGATTCTACTTATTTCTAAGATTAATACAAAGTTATTGCATGGGTTTGAGCATGAATTTGTAGGGGAATTGGGAAAACTTTGAAGAAACCTAGAATATGGAAAAAATTGGGATTTTAACCACGAATTGAGCATGAGAATTAGAGTAAATTATATAATTGAGTTAGTAAGGCTATGGGTAGAAGGTATCTTCGAGGATTTCAGATTTTCCGGCACGTGGGCCTGAGGGCATTTTGGTCATTTCTCCGAGCGGGGTTGGGAAAGTATATAATCTGAATTTTTTGTGAGTATTAGGATGAATTTTCATTGCTTTGTCATTTATGTGGTAGTTTCGGAGCGTTGCGCGTCCGTTGGGGTCATCGGAAGGGATTGGAAGCCGGTGTTGGAAAATCGGAGCAAGATAAGTCTCCTTTCTAACTCCGTGAGGGGGAATCGTCCCCCTAAGTGAATTAATTCAATACATGTTATTATCTTCGGGGGCTACGTACGCACGAGGTGACGGGAGTCCGTGCGTAGCTACTACTATGCCATGTCCGGGTAGCCTAGGACCCACTATCATGCTTTATGTGTGTACCTGTAACACTGCCTGTAATATTAAACTGCTAATATGACCAAAAACATAATTGAATGTTTAAAAAGAAACCTAGAGTTCATATTGTTAACCTTCTAAAAGAAAGTTGTTTCTGCTGTGAATATATTTGTGTATCTGGACTGGGTTTGTATTATGGAGTGTTACTAAATTGGACAAATGAGTTTCAAAAACAAAGATTTCAAAACCTATATTTCATGTTTCTTTTAATAAATACTTTACCATTTTCCTGAGAAAAACAATTTTCTTGATAAAAGACGAATTTATTGTGTGAATGTGTAGCTTTGGGTGCCTGAGTCGCTTGAGTGCTTCGCGAGCAGGAAGACCCTGTACTTGGGCATGTATTCTTATGAGCACCTGAGTCGCAGGTATGATTCGCGAGCAGGCTAGCCGTATTATATTGAGAGGTGCACTTTTGGGACGGGCCGGTCGATCCCTCGGCAGTGCACAAAGAGGATTATTATATTGAGAGCCTCACTTTTGGGACGGGCCGATTGATCCTTCGGCAGTGCATAGAGAGATTGAGAGATGCACTTTTGGGAAAGGCCGATCGATCCTTCGGCAGTGCATAGAGAGATTGAGAGCCGCACTTTTGGGACGGGCCGATCGATCCTTCGGCAGTGCGTGGAGAGGTTGAGAGATGCACTTTTGGGACGGGCCGATCGATCCTTCGATAGTGCATAGAGAGATTGACTATCTTATGACTCCGACCGGTTGTCTTACCTTTGTGTGCACATGACTATTTACTACTCTGTTGATATTGGCTTGACATGTATTTTGGAAAGAGGAAAGTGTACATTGTTGTTTATTCTCAGTGGTTACCTGGATTTCTGTACTTGATATGTAATCGTTGCTTATTGTCTTACATGTCTATTGTATTTCATCATATTCTGTCATATGTTGTATTGTTGGACCTTAGTAAGAGTCTAATTTTCCCTCTCGTCACTACCTCTCTGAGGTTAGGCGGGTGACTTACTGAGTACACGTTGTTTTTGTACTCATACTGCAC
Source organism: Nicotiana knightiana (assembly GCA_005239525.1). Taxonomy (NCBI): domain Eukaryota; kingdom Viridiplantae; phylum Streptophyta; class Magnoliopsida; order Solanales; family Solanaceae; genus Nicotiana; species Nicotiana knightiana. The sequence continues at coordinate 118,211 of ML400062.1, read as the reverse complement.
TTGCTGTGCATTTTATTGCACAGGTACTCTCATAGCAATGTGGAGGATTCGGAGACTTAGGCGAGCTGCACTATCTGGAGGCGATTCGCAGCTGGCAGAGTCACCTTCATACTGTATCCGTGTCATTTTAAATTTCCTTGTCCAGTTGTATGTCGGACAGGCTTTGTAATATTTGTAAAACTCTTAGAAATTGCTCATGTACTTATGACACCAGGTTCTGGGGACGTGTTGAGATTTATTTCATTAAACTGAATCGATGTGCTGTCGTATTTAACTTTACTAAAATTTATTTATTTGGTTATGAAATGCAAGAAAAGGTAATGATTTCGAAAATGTTAAAACTGGAAAGTTATTTCAATTAGTCAATGTTTTGGCTTGCTTCACCTTGTGACCGGCACCATCGCGACCTTAGGAATTTTTGGGTCGTGACAGAAAGAGATTGAATGTAATTTTTGAAAGAATAGAGAAGGGATTTATTTATTGGTTTCACGGCGACGGTTCAAAGATTGGTAGTGGTCAACTGTTGACTGACACACACTAAATTCCTGGGGAACTATATCGACAGGATGTTTCGGTCACCTCTGCCGCTTACGTCATGTTGCTTATGTCATGATCGAGTTGGTCAATGACGTCATCAGTCAAAAATATGAAGCTCGAGAATTCATGTCATTTCTCATTATCTTATTTTTGAGAAACGAGGGGACTATCTGTATACAATCAAAATCGGGCTCGCCCAGTTGGTTAATCGAGGCTAGGATGGCATGCCGAGGTCCGGTCCCAGGTCATATCAGACCGTGACATGGAGATACGGTAATGAGCTCGGGATTCGAAAAATCAATTGAGGTCGAGACAAGCGAGGATCGAGACCTAATGGGATAGATATCGAGCGAGGCTGAAGAAAGCCTGCTAAAGTCGAATAACGGAAAGCCGAGATATCGGTGGTCGGGCAAGGATCGTGATGGAAATCTCGGCACGTATCAAATCAAGAACGGTTATTTAGCCAATCATGGAATTTCTTTCTGTATTTAGAATTGTACCATAGGTAAAATTCTCCTACTATATAAATGAGAATTCCAGTCATTTTGTAATCATCACATTCACACATAACAAAGAAATATAATACATTTTCTCTCTTAAGCTCTCTTATTCTGCTGTTCATTTCATCCTTTTCAATTAGATATTTATTTTGTTCGAGGACGATCCAGCTCGAGGGCCAAACTGCACTTCATATAGGTTTGCTTTATTTTACAGTCAATTTCTAACATTATTTCTCATTTTTCTCAATTTGTGCCAAGTGAAATCACATATTCTTAAAATCATTTATAAATTTAATTGCTACCCAATTTTAAAGGTAAACACCAACCAATCACAAATTTAAGTTATATGCTGTATATTCAATTTTTAATAAAATAATTCAAAATACTAATTTAAAAAATTGATGTATTACAATTCATACATTATTAATCTCTACATCATTAATCCTTGTATTACAATACCTTCACAATTTATGTTTAGACCAAACAAAAGAATTGGTACACCTTGTGTAATACAAATACATGTTTAGTTTATAAGCATAATAAAAGTTTGTTTGCTATTACATGGACTAGTTTTATCATTGTGATTATTTTAATTCACATATATTAATACTCACTGTGAACACCCAATTTTTTCCCTACAAGGAAATTACTCCTAAAATAATCAAAAATAATTTTAATAATTTTTAGGAACTTTTCCTTATTTAGTTGCATTCTATGCATGTTTAATAATTCTAAAATCATAAAATAAAATAAAAATCATAAAAAATGTTCGAATCTTGATTTCATTAGCATGTTAGATTTTAAACTTCATTTTTAGGATTTAATCACATTGTAAATGCATCTTCTAAAAAATCAAAATTGTATACATAGTCTTAGTTAATTAGTTTTAACATAGTTAATTATTTGATTAGTAGTTAAAATGGATAATTGATTGATTTTTACAAAGAGTGGTATCAAAATTGGAGTTTTAAAACTAAGTGGCTAATTTGAAAAGAAGAGATTTAGTTGATTCTTGAATTGGGTTAATCTTGCAAAGGAAAATAGGCCTGCTTTGTTGAAGCCCAGAATTCCTACACACCCACACCCAATCCCACACTTGAATCGGCCCAACACCCCCTTCAGACGCCTAAACGACGTCGTTTCGCCCTTTCCCCTCACCTATTAAAAATAAACCTAAACCTAACGCCTAGAGGAGGACTTAGTCTGAAGATCACCCAGCGCCGTTTTTCCATCTTCTTCCTCACCATCTCATCTTCAATAAACAGAAAACAAGGGTTACAAACACAGCAACGGCATCACCCTATTTCTCCAAACGAACGCCTAAACCCTTTGCCATAACGCAACCCCTTTTTCAATAAACTCTTTTTCGCTTCTGTTCGAGCCTAAATCCGGCAACAGCAGTCTGAATCGGCGGCGGCTACTGGGTCGAGACTTTTCTTCAACTGAAATAACACTCGAACTCATGCGATTTTAGCTGGAAATCTGCGAGAATGGATAGAGAATACCAAAACAGTTAATTTCAAACAAATACAATTAAAGAAAAACTATGGTTGTTCAGTTGATTCCAAAGGTTTCTTCTCCGTCATTTCTGGGTTCTTAAGCTGGACTTTGCCTGCTAGCAAAAGTTGCTGCTGTCGTAGCAACATGGCTGAGTTCGTTCAGTTTTTTTTTCCATTCATCTCTGATGCTGTTTTCAAGATCTGTTGACCGCTGTTAGTTGATCTTGGGCTTCAATTAGATATAAAGATTCCGGTTGAGGTCACTTGTTTCTCTTTGGTGGTTCTGGCTGAAATCTTTTGTTGCGGATTCATTCAGTTTGTTTCGAGTCAGTTGTTGTAATTGCCAAACTTCATTGATTGGAAAGATATAATTCAGATATGGATGTGGATTTTCACAAGCTGTAGAGGTTCAAATTTGTCGGCTTGTTGTTGCTGAATTTCTGTTGGATCTGCGCTTCTTGGATCTGCTGAGCTTTGCTCTTCCATTAGCCTTTATTTGGCCATTGTTTTCTCTGTTTATCCTGCTTTTAAGGTACACACTAGAATCCTTTGTATTCTTGCTTGAATATATTGATTAATTGATTAGAATTGCTTCTGAATTTGTTGGATGAATTTTTATTTAAATTCAACTGTTGTGTTTATGAATCAGTAACATCTTATGGTGTTATGAAATATTTGTGTTTGATTCCAATTTTGCAAACTTGTGTTGTTCCACGAAATCAAGTGCATTAATTAAAATGGGTTAAGTAATCTGCCAGGAGAGTTTAGATGGCGTTATCTTTTGATTACAGCGGTTCAACTCGCAATAGCATGTTTGTTTAAACATATGATATCGTAAATTACCATTTCGAGATTTTTTTTTTGGTTTATAGTCATCTTTGTAATGTTTAAGAGTGGAAGAGGTAGAAATATTATATGTATGGATTAAATTTATGGATTCAGCTATTGATTGGTTTGGATTTGTGAACATTGAAACAAAAAATGGAAATTCAAGAACGTTGGTGGACTGGTGCTAGCTAACTGCACATAAGATTTGGGTTAAAAGCTTTTTGAATGTTGTCTCTAGCCAATTCAATATATTAAAAAATGTATTTGAAACATGTGTTATTGATAGATCTGGTTCGTTTCCTTCTGCTTGTAGCTTTGAATTTGTATAACAAATTTTGAGGCGTAGGAAAATAATTCAAATGCGCTAGTTTCTTTCGGCGCGATTAATAATAAATCATCGTGACTATGAGTACGGTTCCCGTGGCAGAGTCATGACACATAAATTTCACTCGGGTGTGGCAACTCATGCCCCCGACCCTAACTTCAAACAATAATAAAATCACACGTAGCAATCGCGGGTGCATTTCAAGTGACGCGGTTGTGATGTGTCCAAAAACAACAAGTGCACGCCATCGTGACTTGGTTAAGATAAATCCATAAATATTAAAAGTGGCTAAAAAGTGAAAAAGGCTAAAAAGTACAATAGGTTTAAAATATGTAAATAATTAGATAATTAGGCCAAGTATTAATAGCTAAGCGACCGTGCTAGAACCACGGAATTCGGGAGTGCCTAACACCTTCTCCCGGGTTAACAGAATTCCTTACCCGGATTTCTGGTTCGTAGACATTTTTAAACAGAGTCAAAAAACAAAAATAAAAAAAAAATAAAAAATTTCCTCGGTTTGGGATTTCAATAAATAAATGCTGTCCCGGAACACCGTAAAAAATTCGGGTGGCGACTCTGAAACTAGAATAAATCCCAAATTCGAATAATGTCACTTTAATTGGAAAAACTCCCTTATTACCCTTCATTAATCCGGGGGGGTGTGTGGAAAAAGGAGGTGTGACACTCACAATCTGTAAAATCTTTTTTATATCTTATCATGCATAAAATAGACCCCCCACCCCACCCCACCTCTCTCTCTCTCTCTGTGGCTGTCTGGTTAGCCGCCGTCGAGACTCTGACTACAACAGGTAAGTCGCTTTTTCTCTCCCTTTTCTCCTATCTCCCCTTCGTCTCGGTCTTCTACCTATCCCCTTCGTCTCCTCTTCTTCCTCATTTCCTTGTTATACTGTCTCTCTCCTTTTTGTTCACTCTTCTGCCCCTTTTCTCACCTTCTCTCTTTCCTGTTATTATTTCCTTCTCTTATTCTTCTTCTTTTCTTCTCTGCACCTTCTTCTTGTCACCTCTAACTTTTTTCTCCTTTTTATTTTTTTTTCTTTTACATTGTCGTCCTGCTTCCTGCCTTCAACATTTACTTCAGCAACCAGATCTGAGCGAAAACCAAAAGCGACAGTGTCCCCCTTTTCCCCTTCTTTTAGAACCGCGACTTGACTTTTTGTTTTTCAGGTACATGCTTCTCCGGGGACCATCAGAGAGCATGTGAAGTCCATATGCTGGCAAGAAAGTAGTCTCGGTTGGCAATAGTGTAGGCGTGTGGAGGCACGTAGAAGCTGTAAATTAACTCTGTCAAGTGTTATAGCTACACATCGTCACCTCCGACCTCTTCTAGGTTCTAGCTTCCGGGAGTTAGTACCTCTGATTCTCCTATCTCTTTTTGCCTTTATTCCCTGCAAATTAATAGTCTTGCCTAGTCTTTGGTCACTACTCACCTGCTCATTTGTACTCGCTTGATTAGGCCCTGTAGTTTCAGTTTTGGTTCTATCATTTTAGGCCCTTTTCTTGTTTATAGCGTTAGTCTTAGTGTAGTTTATCCCTTAGTAAATAATACTCACTTTAGTGATAGTGTAATGCTTCCCTTAAGTATAGAACCTTTAGTTATTAATGGCTGAGTATGGTCATGTCCTCAATTTGGGGAAGGGATAGAGGGCAAGAGGGTGAGGGAGCCTCCAGATTGAGAATTGGGTCCTAGAATATAGGTACTCTAACAAAAACTATAGAGTCAGTCAAGATTATCTAGAAGAGGAAGGTCAACATAGCTTATGTCTAGGAGACTAGATAGGTGGGATAAGTCAAAAGATGTAGACGAGTTTAAATTATGGTACTCGGGAGGCGTGAGAGGTAAGAATGGGGTAGGTATTTTGATCGATGAAGAACTTAAAGAGCAAGTAGTAGAGATTAGGAGGGTAAACGATAGGTTGATGGCTATTAAGTTAGTTGTGGGTAGGCGTACTTTCAAAATTGTTAGTGCTTACTTGCCTCAAGTGGGCTTGAACAAGGAGGTCAGAAGGTACTTCTAGAAGGATTTTGAGGGGTTGTGCGAGGTATTACGCATACCGAGAAGCTATTCATAGGAGGACATTTCAATGGTCATATCGGGACTACTTCTAAGGGGTATGCCGATGTACATGGCAGCTTCAGTTTTGGATATAGAGAGATTGAGAGATGCACTTTTAGGATGAGTCGATCGATCCTTCGGTAGTGCATAGAGAGATTGAGAGCCGCACTTTTGGGACGGGCCGATCGATCCTTTGGCAGTGCGTGGAGAGGTTGAGAGATGCACTTTTGGGATGGGCCGATCGATCCTTCGGCAGTTCATAGAGAGACTGAATATCTTATGACTCCGGCCGGTTGTCTTACCTTTGTGTGCGCATGACTATTTGGTACTACTCTGTTGATATTGGCTTGACATGTATTTGGGAAAGAGGAAAGTGTACATTGTTTTTTATTCTCAGTGGTTACCTGGATTTCTGTACTTGATATGTACTCGTTGCTTACTGTCTTACATGTCTATTGTATTTCATCATATTCTGTCATATGTTGTATTGTCGGACCTTAGTAAGAGTCTAATTTTCCCTCTCATCACTACTTCTCTGAGGTTAGGCGAGCGACTTACTGAGTACACATTGTTTTTGTACTCATGCTGCACTTTGTGTGCATTTTATTGCACAGGTACTCTCATAGCAATGTGGAGGATTCAGAGACTTAGGCGAGTTGCACCATCCGGAGGCGATCCGCAACTGGCAGATTCACCTTCATACTGTATCCGTATCATTTTAAATTTCCTTGTCCAGTTGTATGTCGGACAGGATTTGTAATATTTGTAAAACTCTTAGAAATTGCTCATGTACTTGTGACACCGAGTTCTGGGGACGTGGTTGGATTTATTTCATTAAACTGAATTGATGTGCTGTCGTATTTAACTTTACTAAAATTTATTTATTTGATTATGAATTGCAAGAAAAGGTAATGATTTCGAAAATGTTAAAACTGGAAAGTTATTTCAATTAGTTAATGTTTTGGCTTGCTTGACCTTGTGTCCGGCGCCATCACGACCTTAGGAATTTCTAGGTCGTGATAGAAAGAGATTCAATGTAAATTTTGAAAGAATGGAGAAGGGATCTATTTATTGGTTTCACGGCGATGGTTCAAAGATTGGTAGTGGTCAACTGTTGACTGACACACACTAAATGCCTGGGGAACTATATCGACGGGATGTTTAGGTCACCTATGCCGCTTACGTCATGTTGCTTATGTCATGATCGAGCTGGTCAATGAAATCATCAGTCGAAAATATGAACCTCGAGAATTCATGTCATTTCTCATTATCTTATTTTTGAGAAACGAGGGGACTATCTGTATACAATCAAAATCGGGCTCGCCCAATTGGTTTATCGAGGCTGGGATAGCATGCCGAGGTCCGGTCCCAGGTCATATCTGACCGTGACATGGAGATACGGTAATGAGCTCGGGATTCAAAAAATTAATTGAGGTCGATACAAGCGGATCGAAACCTAATGGGATAGACATCGAGCGAGGCTGAAGAAAGCCTGCTAGAGCCGAATAACGGAAAGCCGAGATATCGGTGATCGGGCAAGGATCGTGACGGAAATCTCGGCACGTAATCAAGAACGATTATTTATCCAATCATGGGATTTCTTTCTGTATTTAGAATTTTACCATAAATAAAATTCTCCTACTATATAAATGGGAATTTCAGTCATTTTGTAATCATCACATTCACACATAACAAAGTAATATAATACATTTTCTCTCTTAAGCTCTCTTATTTTGTTGTTCAGTTCATCATTTTCAATTAGATATTTATTTGGTTCGAGGATGATCCAACTCGAAGGCCAAACTGCACTTCATATTGGTTTACTTTATTTTACAGTCAATTTCTAACATTAATTCTCATATTTCTCAATTTGTGCCAAGTGAAATCACATAGTCTTAAAATTATTTATAAATTTAATTGCTACCCAATTTTAAAGGTAAACACCAACCAAACACAAATTTATGTTATATGCTGTATATTCATTTTTTAATAAAATAAATCAAAATACTAATTTAAAAAATTGATGTATTAGAATTCATACATTACTAATCTCTACATTATTTACAATACCTTCACAAATTATGTTTAGACCAAACAAAAGAATTGGTACACCTTGTGTAATACAAATAGATGTTTAGTTTTTAAGCATAATAAAAGTTTGTTTGCTATTACATGGGCTAGTTTTATCATTGTGATTATTTTAGTTCACCTATATTAATACTCGCAATTTGTAAAATCTTTTTTATATCTTATCATGCATAAAATAGACCCCCCACCCCACCCCCACCTCTCTCTTTCTCTCTCTCTCTGGTTATCTGGTTAACCGCCGACGAGACTCTGACTACAATAGGTAAGTCACTTTTTCTCTCCCTTTTCTCCTATCTCCCCTTCATCTCGGTCTTCTTCCTCTCCCCTTCGTCTCCGTCTTCTTCCTCATTTCCTTGTTATACTGTCTCTCTCTCCTTTTTGTTCACTCTTCTGCCCCTTTTCTCACCTTCTCTCTTTCCTGTTATTATTCCCTTCTCTTATTCTTCTTCTTTTCTTCTCTGCACCTTCTTCTTGTCACCTCTGACTTTTTTCCCCTTTTTCTTTTTATTTTATTTTACATTGTCGTCCTGCTTCCCGCCTTCGACATTTACTTCAGCAACCAGATCTGGGCGAAAACCAAAAGCGACAGTGTCTGCCTTTTCCCCTTCTTTTAGAACCGCGACTTGGCCTTTTATTTTTCATGTACACACTTCTCCGGGGACCATCAAAGAGCATGTGAAGTCCATACGTTGGCAAGAAAGTAGTATCCGTTGGCAATACTGTAGGTGTGTGGAGGCACGTAGAAGCTGTAAATTAACTCTGTCAAGTGTTGTAGCTACACATCGTCACCTCCGACCCTCTTCTAGGTTCTAGCTTTCGGGAGTAAGTACCTCTGGTTCTCCTATCTCTTTTTGCTTTTATTCCCTGCAAATTAATAGTCTTGCCTAGTCTTTGGTCACTACTTACCTGCTCATTTGTACTCGCTTGATTAGGACCTGTAGTTTCAGTTTTGATTCTATCATTTTAGGTCCTTTGCTTATTTATAGAGTTAGTCTTAGTGTAGTTTATCCCTTAGTAAATAATACTCACTTTAGTGATAACATAATGCTTCCCTTAAGTATAGCATCTTTAGTTATTAATGGCAGAGTATGGTCATGTCCTCGATTTTGGGAAGGGACAGGGGGAAAGAGGGTTAGGGAGCCTCCAGACTGAGAATTGGGTCCTAGAATATAGGTACTCTAACAAAAAACTATAGAGTCAGTCAAGATTATCTAGAAGAGGAAGGTCAACATAGCTTATGTCTAGGAGACTAGATAGGTGGGATAAATCACAAGATGTAGACGAGTTTAAATTATGGTACTCAGGAGGCGTGAGAGGTAAGAATGGGGTAGGTATTTTGATTGATCAAGAACTTAGGGAGAAAGTAGTAGAGATTAAGAGGGTAAAAGATAGGTTGATGGCTATTAAGTTAGTTGTGGGTGGGCTTTCTTTCAAAATTGTTAGTGCTTACTCGCCCCAAGTGGGCTTGAACAAGGAGGTCAAAAGGTACTTCTAGAAGGATTTGGAGGGGTTGTGCGAGGTATTATGCATATCGAGAAGCTATTCATAGGAGGACATTTCAATGGTCATATCGGGACTACTTCTAAGGGGTATGATGATGTACATGGCAGCTTCAGTTTTGGATGTAGAGACAAAGGTGGAACCTCACAGTTGGATTTGCTAGAGCCTTCAATTTGGTAATAGCTAACTCGAGTCTCCAGAAGAAGGAGAAGCACTTGATCACCTTCTACAGTAGGATGTCCAAGACTCAGATTGATTACATACTTCTTTGGAAGTGTGATAGGAGTATTTGCAGGAATTGCAAGGTTATCCCAAGGGAGAACATCATGACCCATAAAACTCTTGATTATGGACTTTGGGGATTAAAATGAAGAGAAAGAAGAGGGTTGTGTATGGTCAACCTAGGATCAGGTGGGGATCCTTGAATAAGGACAAAGCTCTAAGGTTAGGGGAGAAGTTGCTGGCTATAGGGGCCTGGAAGAGTGGTGAGAACGTGAGTAGCATGTGGACCACGATAACGAACTGCATTAGATAAGCGGCTAGAAAGGTGTTAGGGGTTTCAAAGGGGTACTTTAGTTGTCGCAAATGGGACTGATGGTGGAACAAAGAGATTTAAGAAAAAGTAAAAGCCAAAAATATGGAATATCTGAGACTAGTGGAGAGCATAGATGAGAAGGAGAAGGGGACGAATACGGAATGGTATAAAAGTCTAAGAACGAGGATAAGTTAGCGGTTATGGAGGATAAGACTACAACATTTGGACATTTATATGAAGAACTTGGGAAAAAAGGCAGGGACAAGAAGTTATACAGGCTATGCATCCCGTAGTTTCATATGTTGAAGTGCGTCGTAAGTGAGTAGACATAAGCTTGGAGAGCAAGAGTATTCTTAATTTCATAAGTTTTTAAAACTATGTACTGCATAAATTGAAGAAAATAGGTTTCATTGAAAGTCGGCAAGTTGGTTGGGAATATCATAACCCATACTTTTGGAGTAATACTAGGAGCGCTTAGCATGCTAAAAAGGTTATGTTATGAGGTGTTTGAATCGCAGAATCATCCTATATTAAGAAGTTAAGCGAGTTGTAAAACAAAAGTCAACAAAAATGATCACAATTTACGTTCATAAGTTTACTGAAATTTGGGTCTAATATCACTGAGTTTTTCTCCGACTATACTTGGATTTACTACATCATCCACCCACCAAAAATGTCTACGAGTCTATTTCCAATGCCTTAATCCATTAGTCGATACAACATCAGATTAGAAAGATATTTATCGCAGGCAGCCCCTTTGGGACCCACTTGAGGCAGTGGACTTTTATAACTTTTTACTTAAACAGTGCAAGGCTTGTTTTGATCCATTTTTTTTACCAGACCAGTCTCTTAACACTTCCCAAACTCTCTCTAAGTGGCCTCTCATGGTTCAAGAGAAAATCCAAATCTAAACTATCCAAATCGAACATCAAAAGTCTCCAGAGACTAGAGGAAAGTACTTCTATTGTGTTAATGTTGAGGGTTGTTCTAAGTTGAAGAAAGTACTTGTTGAAGGTTGTTATTGTTATCTAAGGTAATTTTTTCCCTCTTTTACTTGTGCTTGAGCATATCTAAGCTTTAGCTAAGTTGTAAGGATGAGTAAGTTGCAAGATAAAATTTTGAAGTTGTTTGTGATATAGTTGAGTTGTGTTGGGTTGGTTAGTGTTTTTCTTATGATCGGTATAAGGTTGGAAATTATGTGAATATACTTGTTTAGAAGCTGGAATTTTAAACATATAGTATATGAGTTATGTTGATGATTTGATTATACGTAAAGGATGTAAGTTACAAGTTTAATGACTAGATGAGCAGCTAAAGTGTTATTTGTATTGTATAATGTGTTGGGGCTGGTTTTGGTGGTCATTTTGTTATAATAAAAGGGATGAAAATGTTTACATATATGTTTATTATTGATTGATAAAGTTGCAAGGATTAGAAGGGAGCTGGTAAAGTTGAACCTTCTATCCTGACTCAATTTCCCGAAGACGACATATTTAATCGGGATCTGGCAGATGCACAGAGTCAGGAATAGAACAGTGATTATGAAAACAATGTCGATGAATCCGGAGATGACAAACCCATCCCTGATGAGGGTGGTGATGAGGAGGAAGAGAATGATGGACCTGATTTGACGAGGGATCATGCTCAACCCCCTGTTAGACCAAGAGTGTACGAGTCCCAAGTGCCATTTCATTCAAGGGAGATTCCCTGCCTAGATCATTTGCCAAGTATGCCGGATGTGGATGCCCTCACAAGGGATTTTGACAAAATTCGGACAGCAATGTGGGATGAGTCTAGACCAATAGTGCTGGCAAAGTCATGTTTTTTCCTGATAAAACACGCCTAAGCAGGGCGGCAAAAATGTACATCATAAAAGAGTATTGTGAGATGATGGTATGAGAGTAAAGTCCGGATGTATACAAGGTTATTTGTCGTAGATGGTTTATGGGTTGTCATTGGATGCTGCATGCGAGCAAGAAGAAAATAGATATGTGGAAAGTGAGTAAATACATTGGTACCCACACTTATGAAATTGACACAATCAGTGGGAATCACTTCAACTTGGATGTTGACTTGATTTCTCTTGTCCTGATTCCACACATTGAAGCGTCCATAAGGTACAAGATCAAAGAGTGCATTACATCCATCCACCAGGAATAGGGTTGTACCATTACCAAAAGAAAGGAAATTCTCGGGCGCAAACGTGCGTTTGAAATTTTTTATGGTAACTGAGATAAGTCATTTGCAGCTCTACCCAGGTACATGGCCGCATTGCAACACTTTAACCCCGGGACCGTTGTTTAATGGAAACTTGAGCGGAGTCCTGGAATACCAGAAATATATTCAAATACGTGTTCTGGTCATTTAAACCAGCAATTGATGGTTTTCTGCATTGCCGGCCGGTAATATCCATAGACGACACTCATGTCTATGGAAAGTATGATATTAAGTTGTTGATCGCCATTGCAGTAGATGCTAATGGACAGTTATTTCCTTTAGCTTTTGCTATATGTGCCAACAAAAGCCAAGAGACGTGGACACTGTTTATGAACCACTTGAAAGAGCACTTTGTCAAACAGCATTCAAGTATCTGTCTAATATCTGATCGGCATTGTGGTACTTTAAGTTCTATGGAGAATTTGCCTGTATGGAAAGAACCGTATGCCTACCAACGTTAATGTGTGAGGCACCTGAAGGCCAATTTCCATAAGGTATATCCCAACAAGGATATGCATGATTTAATGTGGATGATTGCAACAGATCACCAAGAGCATAAATTCTTGAGGCACATGGGATCTATCAGGCAGGAAGATGAGGCAACATATCGTTAGTAGATGCAACATAATCCTGAAAAGTGGACTTTGCATGCAGATGGTGGCAGAAGATGGAGAATTCTGACTACAAATGTGTTAGAGTCTTTCAACGGGTTATTGAAGTCTGCACGAGGATTGGCTGTCATTGCCATGGTGCAGATATCATTCAAGCAGATGGTGGAGAGGTTTGTTGAAAGGGCTGCAACTGCAACGTCATTGATGGAAAGGGGTGTTGAATGTATGCCACTACCAATGAAAAGATTTGAGAAATATAGGCGGCGAGCACATTGGCATTCATTTTTACAGTATGATCACGACTGAAATATTTTTAAAGCTCGCATCGCTATTCATCAAAGCCGAGGGAATAATGTACCCACCATAAATGAATCTAGAAGGTTATGCTATTGTGGGAAATGGTCCATCTACCACATGCCGTGCTCACATGCCATCAGGTGCTTTCAACATACAGGTTTAGGGCCAACCAACTACGTTGATAAACAATATAGTGTTGTTGCCTACTTAAACACCTATAGTGGGCAATTGCAGCCAGTGGGTGATGGGCATTATTGGCCTCCAGAACCATTTAAAATGGTGTGTAACAAGGAGTTTTTGTGTTAGCGACATGTGCAAAAAAGAACGCGTATACGGAATCAAATGGATGTTCGTGATACCGTTTATGTGCGCAAATGTGGTATATGCTTGCAAACAGGACACGACCATCGAAAATGTCCTTCAGATGTTTTGGGTGGCGGTGGTAATCCAGCTCCTGGTGGAAGTTCATCTAATGTGCCCAACTATCAAGGATACACGTAGTGTTTTGTTTCCGTAATGTTATTGTAATAAGTGTATCTGCTTGTTTATGTTGCAAAATGATCAAATAAAATTATGTTTCCATTGCTGTTAAATCTTATTGATATTTAACATTTTCAGTGGAGTAAATTAATGAATTTCTCCCTAACGTTCATGTTATCAAAAATAGTATTGGATTAAAAAACCAAACTTATTACGTTGACTTTCGAATTTCAATCTAAAATTATTAGAAAACTACAGTGTCAGAGGAGGAAGATGTTTGATAAATATATGAATCTCTCTCTCTCTCTCTCTATATATATATATATAGTCCTAGTCCCCTATATAATAGGATAGCACAGTTAAATACTACATTATATGTGTTGTTTTGTCGACCTGAAAAGCTGTCCGCTTGCAAAAAGCTATATTGTACCCGAAAGAATCTTTAACACGTGAATCATAACGCGGTTAAATAATACGTTATGTGTGTTGTCTTGTCGACCTGAAAAGCCTGCAAAAGTTATATTGTACCCGAAATAATCTTTAACACGCGAAGCATAGCGCGGTAAAATACTACATTATGTGTGTTGCCTTGCCTATTTTTTTGCATTAACAAATGTCTGGAAGCAATTACCAACCAATATGCTATTGTGGCAAAAGTTGTATGGTGAAGGAATGTTGGTCTGGTGGTCATGTTGGGCACATATATTGGATGTGTGGAAACAGGTTGGGAGGCAATGACGGAAATTATTGCAATTTTGAGGTATGGTATGATGAACCCATTAAAGAAGAATGCTACAAAAAATCTTTGCAGTATATCTGGGATATGAACCAAGAATACCAACGTCGTGAGTCTGAAATGAAACAACAAATTGCAGCATTGCAGGAGAAACTAAAAGAGGCAGAAGAACGAAAAAATAGGCTGGGAGAGAAATTTTAAGTGGTTGAAGTAGAGAATAATGGGAGATAGTGATTAAACAAACACATGTATGTGTTGAGTGTAGTTTTTTATCTTTATGGTTTACTTGTCATGTATTTTCATTAGTTGTACTGAATTTAAATTATGTTATGTTGCACAATATATAGGCTAATAGCCTGCACAACATGCAAAATATAAATTATGGAACCCTAGGTCACAACTATAAGTAAGACTACCAAATAACATACCAGTGCCTCGTGCCTCCCGGCGTATGGAACATACCGACCGCCATCGTAGTGAATGGGATTCCCGACGAAAATTCGGGTAACGCCACGGTACCAGCCCATATAATCAGGCTTAGTATCCGTTCGACACGGTGAAGGGAGGGAGGAATCAGGTCAAGTCACCGGTCCCAAGTATCGATCTGCGCCTCTAGCTATGCCACATATGCATGATCCACCTTGAAACGATCATCCCGCTGGAAATGTGTGGTCTCCCAGGTGGACGGTGGAGGTACAAGCTGCAGACGGTCAAACTGGCAAAGTACCCGCTTGGTGGCATGATGCTCCACAATATCTAGGCACATCAACGGGATGAAATCACTCCAAATAATTCGGTCGACCGAGCAATAATCGGGCAAGCCAGCTATCAACACGTCACTTAGATATATACATTTAAGTAACAACAGAAAACGTGAGTACACACAAAACATGTGAATCCATGAAAAGTAAACTTAGATATAGATTTACCTATGCGCCCTCCAGCAAATCCAACAAATCCCTGCACAAGGGGATATTATGTCGAGCCTCTTACTCTCGTCCATATCCCCGCCGGAGAACCCACCTCCTAGCTAGAGGGAGAAATAGAGGTGGTACATCCGGAGCTAATGGTGGTAGAGGTGGCTGCAACTGCAGGAACTTCTCCCAGGCCCAAATCTAACAGACAAAGTTGACGTAAAATTTAAGATATATTCTTACTAGGTATGTTATAATGAATAGAGTATTCGAATATGTTGTCAACTGTAGCAGCGGCAAAAATCCAGCAACGTCACGCTGGGTGCCCATGCTCGCCTAGCGCATCTGCCTGTACAAGTAGGCGAGAACAGCAGCACCCCAGCTGTACTGGGGTAAATCATCTTGCCGCTCAACATGATGAAGATATCTCAAGCTGACTAGGTTCCCCGAAGTGTTCGGGAACAAGACCCTTCCAAATATAAGGAGTAGCAACAACCTCGTGTTTCGGTGAATATACAACTGATCATGCCCAACTATGCCTTATAAAAAGGACTAAGCGGTCGTTGTCAATATATTCCGGGTATTAAGCCCAGAGTCGAATCCTATAGGGAATTAACCTACCAATCACAATTATCAGACACACTCAATTCTACGTACTCAACTTCCAAGATATTTTGAATAACAATTGGTTGGTTTTCTACTAACTATTACTTTATGAAACTATTAGCTAAGAGCTAATTAAGAATGGGTTGTAAAAAATAATGAGAAAGATCTAAGGTTATGATTTCCCCTATTGATGGAATCCCCTCCTGCTATGTTTCATATAAATTCACCTAATCATCTCTATCGATCATGAGTACTCTTCCTACCGTAAATCTCTCCCGAGTAATTACGAAAATCTACTAGAAATACTCTCCCGAGTTATGCTAGCTGGCTTTTATTACAGCTCACTTAGATAGCACCCAAGGTTTCGTTATCCCTAATCCCACATTTAAGCCTTTGGTTATTGATTCCTCACATACGTCGGGAGTGATGTTGTTCAACAAATACCTAAGTATGCACTCCCTGCCGATTAATACATACTAAATAAGCACATCTAATTGAGGATCCTTTCAATTAACTAAAACAAGAACGTAGTTGAACAAGTAGAGATTAAACTTGGCAAATCTATATTAACATAGTAAGAGTTCCATCCTTCAATAGGTTCCATCAAAACCTTAGACTAAATGTTTAGCTACTCATAATAAAACAAGATAAAGCAATAAAATAATTCATGATTCCCAAAATAATGATAAAAGACGAAAAATGAAAAATCTAATGGTGTCTTGATCTTTCTCCCACTTGTTCTTGCCTCCAAATTAAGTCTAAAACAAGCTTAACCTTGACTTGGGCGAGTTTGTTGAGTTTATATAGGGTTAGGATAAGTTTCCCATGGTTTGCACTTAAGCCCTTAGGCTTTCCTGGCTGTCTCCAAGTCGCCCGCTTCCGCGAGCCAACCACGGTGGATTACGCCGATTCTGTTTTTCTCCTTTGTCCACCGCGTTCCAGCCGCGGTCCGACCGCGGTCGCGGTGAACTATTGCCTAGTCTTTCTAGCCTTTTCTTGCTCGTTTTCATCTGGAATCTTCTCGTTTGGCGTCTTATCTAAATATTTGACTTCAAAACACTCCACATTATCTTCCAACTCCGAAGTAACTCCTGCAAAGCACAAAAACCTTTTTTAGAGCATTTTGTTATCATTTAGCACTTAAAACATCAATAAAGTATGGTTAACTTAGAGCATAAATAACACCAACATCCCATAATATAGGCTACTATCAGCAGCTCTGGTGTATAGCCAGTGATGTCAGGGTGCAATACCTCTAAATGGTCTCGGATAGTCGTCAACTGCAGACGACTGCCGTAGCCAGTGCAGTCTCCTCCTGTGGCCGGAAACCAATGAGATGCTGCAGTATGTCTAGGTACTGCTCACCTATCAGTTCTCTCATGGCCTGCGACAGATCGACGGGGTGCCCATCAACGGGCAGCCCATATATAACCTCCATGTCTTGCAGTGTGATGGTGGCCTCGCCGATGGGCAAGTGGAATGTGTGCATCTCCGGTCGCCACCACTCTATCAGGGCCGTGATCAAATACCAATCAAGTTGCAGCCGCCCGATCTCCAAAATCCTGTAGAAGCCCATATCCTGCAGGCGTCTGACTACATGGGGATGGAGAACTATGCCCTTCAGAAAGTCCTACATGTCGTCCACTCTCCTGTAGGGCTGCTTGTCGGACAGATTGGGCGGTTATTTATTAACGGTTTGGCTTATCGGTTATCGATTTTTAAATATATTAATCCGCTAGCCACCCGATAAGATATTGGGCGGATTGGTATCAGTTTAGCTCTTATCGGACGGTTTATCGGCCTAATTTAATCTATATTGTCTGTTAACGCATTTGAACTTGTATCTCCCTTGTGAGGTTAGACCTTAGAAATATTGATTCTTGTTTATCATGGTTTTTTCTGATTTCTTGAGTCCATCAGTATTGACTTTAATCTACGTTGGTCGATGATTTTTATTTATTGTGGACATTAAAGTAATCAGAGAGGAAAAGAATGGTTTTTTGCAGTGCAAAATTCCCAAACAAAAGGACAAGCAAGAAAAATGGAGTTGTCATTTGTATTACTGTATAGTTATGCCACATCCTTGGAAGTTACGAACTGGAGAGAATTCAAGAATTCAACTCTTTAGTCACACGGTTTTAAAGACTATAGTATACGTATTTAGGAATTAGGCGTTAGGGATAAAGTATTGGAAGTGGAAGGGGTTTTGATATTTTATATATATATTCCTAACATGTTAACGGATTATCCGTTAAGAAAATTGAATAATCCGGCCCCAAACTGATAAGCCGTTAATAAAAAAATTTCAATATGTTCCCCGTCCGTTATACTGTTAACCCGATACCAATAAGCCATTAAGCTTCGGTTCAGTTCTCGGTTTCGGTTCAGTTTTGAACACCCTACTCTCCTGACGCGGAGAATCTGGGCCAGTAACTCTCCCTCCCATAGGCGGACCTATGATCGCCCTGTAACGACAGTAGCTCATCGCTGGAAGGTCCGGGATGCATAGGCTGCCCTCTATGTCATCTACTGTAAATTAAAGAATATTAATTACATGTTAGTTTTATAATTTTATATGTTTCTTTGTAAACTAAATAATTAATTTTTATAATTATATAATATTTAATTATTAAATATTCACATATGGGTTCCAAGCTCGATATTTGAGGCCTAGTAGCACCAAGATATCCTGAATTCTTTTATGTGTAAGTTTTATTATTTTACATGTTAGTTTTATAGTTTTATATGTTTGTTAGTAAATTAAACAATATATTTTATAATTATTAAATATTTAATTATTAAATATTCACATATGGGTTCCAGGCACGATATTTGAGGCCCAGTAGCACCAAGATATCCTGAATTCTTGTATGTGTTAGTTTTACTATTTTACATATAAGGTTTATATGTTTGTTTGTAAATTACATAATTAATTTTTATAATTATATAATATTTAATTATTAAATATTAACGTATGGGTTCTAGGCTCGATATTTGAGGCTCAATAGCACCAAGATATCCTGAATTCTTATATGTGTTAGTTTTATTATTTTACATGTTAGTTTTATAATTTTATATGTTTGTTTGTGAATTAAATAATTAATTTTTATAATTGCACAATATTTAATTATTAAGTATTCACATATGGGTTCCAGGTTCGATATTTGAGGTCCAATAGCACCAAGATATCCAGAATTCTTGTATGTGTTAGTTTTATTATTTTATATGTTAGTTTTATAATTTTATATGTTTGTTTGTAAATTAAATAATTAATTTTTATAATCATACAATATTTAGAGCCCGGTTGGAATGGATTAAAAAAAGTATCTTTTAAATTAAGTGCTTAAAAACACATTATAAGTGCTGGAGCTTGTTATATAAATAAGCAATTACGTGTTTGGATAAAAGTGCTGAAACTGAAAAAAAGCTAATAAAGTATTTGGTAAAGAAGTGTTGGTAAAAACTTTTTCCTGTTAAAATGACTGAAATATCCTTAAAGTTATTAATATTATAAAGAAGATGATTACTATAATATTATATTTTTTGTTCATAGCTTCTAATTCATCAGCCCCTTTCCAAGAATCCATGAGAAATTGCAAGTTGAAATCTTCAAAATTAATCCTTTGTTTACTCTAAACAGAAAGCAATTGGCCAGAAAAGAGGGATAGTTAATTATTCTCATCATTTGTCATAAACCTTTTATGCATTTCTTTGTTAATAAAATCCATTCTTGAATTGTTGTTGATGTTATTCTTGGGTTGAAAAATAAAAACCAAAAAAAAAAAAAGAGAAAAGAACAAGTTGGCAAATTAGTCACAAAAGTCGTAGTTACGACCTATGAAATTTATAGAAAGGAGAAATATATATATTTGGTCTACTATTAGTAAACCAAATATGAGAGTGTTTTACTGAAAGATAAGAGGGGTGCGTAGGGGAAAATAGTGAATGAAGTGTAAAGAAAGAAATGAAAGGAAAAGAGAGGAAAGTTATGGAAGAAGACGAAGAAGAAAGCAGAGTATGTTGTAACAAGAATGGAGAAGAAGGTTGCGGCAACAAGAATGGAGAAAAGAAAAAGATGGTATGTTGTAGGGTTTTCTACTGAGGGGTAATTTCGGGATAAAGAAAAATTATAACGGATAAAACTGTAATATACTTGGTCAAAGCAATATGGCTTTTAAGCCAATTTCGAAAAAGTTGGGTTTTCCAACTTATTGGTTTTGGCTTTTTTTCAGCAGCTTTAAACATTTTAAAGCCTTTTTTTGTGTTGCCAAACACTTCCACAAGTTAAAAAGGGCTTAAAAGCTGGAAGATATTTGACAAACTTTTAAGCCCATCCAAACATGCTCTTAATCATTAAGTATTCACATATGGGTTCCATCTCGATATTTGAGGCCCAGTAGCACCAAGATATCCGAAAAATATTGTTGTTTTCTCATGTTATTTTCTTACGATCGTTGACTAGAATTGGACAGATTTTTTATTTGATCTATCAGTTATTTTGACGTATTTTTGGGTATAAGAGATACTTAAACTAGATGGATACTATGCTAAAAGACACTACATTTTACTACCCTAAAAAGACACTATATTACTA
Organism: Nicotiana knightiana; assembly: GCA_005239525.1. NCBI lineage: Eukaryota > Viridiplantae > Streptophyta > Magnoliopsida > Solanales > Solanaceae > Nicotiana > Nicotiana knightiana. Next base: position 97,870 of record ML400062.1, on the reverse strand, counting down.
GTATTTAACCAAATAAATAATCTAAACTAGATAAAAATAACAAATACATTTAATCACAAAACATTCACGAAAATATATATACAACAGTAAAAGTAGCTTACTAACATTTTTTTTAACAAAATAATAATGATTTCTCAATTTTTACATATTTTTTTAGTACACTAATATTTTAGTCCGGATAAAAATAACATACCAGTTTAATCGTAAAAAAACACAAAACAACATAGAACACATTTTAAACAACTAATATGCATTTTTATACGAGTTTCGACAAAAACTAAATCGGAATAACTCGATTTATGTTTTTTGAAAAGTTGAAGATTTGAATCCGAAACGAGCAACCCACAACGAGAGAAGGCTTAGCTGGGATATGGGACAAAGAATCTTTACTTTTTGTGGGACATGTGGGGTCCACTCGAATTTTTTTGGGTCGTTAATGGAGGGGGGACCACTACTGTGAGATTTAAAAATGTATAGCGCCTTAATAAACCGCGCTAAACCTGGACGTCTAATCAACTTTATATATATCTCTCTTTAAAAGGGCGCTATATATAGTTTGGTCACTAAGTTTTTTTTCACTTATTTCGGTCTTATGAATCCAAAAAGACCACATTTAGGTTCCAGACTCTAGATAACAGATACACTAGTCCAGAAGTATAACGCCTTAATAAACCGCGCTATACCTGAGCGATTTATGTATATCATTATATCTTAGTCGGGTATGAGATGATAGTACCACTACGCTTGCTGGGAATGTACAAACTTACGAGTCTTATAGCTAGCACATATGTACAAGACGAGTGTTAACACTAAAATTTATAGGTTCACGTGACTTGTGTATGATAGGTTAGACCTGTTATGAGATGTGAGATATTGTTATAAAAAGTCCAGGAAGGCAAAGCTACAGAGAAATACTACGTGTCCTGATTGGTAAGACTAGGGTATATGATGTTACAAACTTGTTGTATGATGTGATCTTCAATTTCGAGGTGATTGTGATGCATATTTTATCATGTCACCACATCAACATTTCTTTCATTTGTTTACAATACTGTCTTATAATTATTTTTTGCCTTGCATACTCGGTAATTATTTCGTACTGACGTCTCTTTTGCTGAGGACGCTGCATTTCATGTTGCAAGCTCAGGTAGTCAATTTGGCGGACCCATGAAGTAGGTACTCTCAGTTCCAGCAGTTGATTGGCGAGACTCCATTTCATCTGGCGTGGAGTCGAGGCTAAAGGTTATTTGATTTTGTGATGTATACGGTTTAGGGGTAGGTCGGAGCCTTGACCCAATTATGCGATGTCTATCAGATGTACTTATAGGCTTTTGTAGATGTATGTGTACTTGTGGTCAGTTACCGTATGATAGACAAATGTCTATGCTAGTTGAGGCATTGCAGGCGCGTGTGTTGATATATATATATATATATTGATTGCAGGTGTTGCAAATATGGTAACTTTACTAGTTTTATGGAATAGTTCGCTCACGTATGTAAGGAATTAAGTGCCTATCCACCTCACTTAGGTTGGGGCATGACAAGCTAGCCAACATGAGAGAGAGAAAGACCCGTGACCTGGACCAAGTGAAGTGCATCAAAGATGAGGAAGGTAAAGTAATGGTGGATGAGGGATAGACGAAGATGGTAGACCTATTTCCACAAACTTTGGACGAAGAGGGAGACATGAACATTATGCTGGGTGATTTGGAGCACTACGGGGGTCGCCAAAAACCCATGTAGGCATATAAAGGTTGAGTAGGTTGAGGGCTATGCATAAGATGAATAAGGAAGAGTGACCGGGCTAGATGAAATTAGTGGAATTTTGTGATGACCCAAAAGGTCATCCCTTATTTTATAAGTCAAAACTATGTTTCGAGGCCTTGAAAACCTCTTTTTATCTCACCTTGTTTTACGTGTGCAGCCCGGACATATACCTGGGAAGCTTTTATAAGAAAACTGAGAAAAATGCTAGTTTTTCCTTTAAAATTGAATTTAAGTTGACTTCGGTCAACATTTTGAGTAAACAGACCTGGACCCATGATTTGATGAACCCGGAGGGTCCGTAGGAAATATGGGACATGGGCGTATACCCAGAATCGAATTCCGAGGTCCCAAGCCCGAGAAATAAATTTTTGAAAGTAATTATTTTACTGAAAATATAAGAGCTTTTTGAAATTTGGTTATATTTGAAATTTATGGTATCGGGCCCGCATTTTGGTTCTGAGCCCAGTGCATGTTCAATATGATATTTGAGTTGTGTCTGTAAAATTTGGTAAGAAACGGAGGTCGTTTGACGTGATTCGGACCCGTATTTGTGAAATTTGATTTGAAAGTTTTGAGATTTTTCTTTGATTTCTATGCTAAATTCGTTGTTTAAGATGTTATTTTGGCGATTTAATCTCACAATTAAGTCCCTAGGACGTTTTTGAGGTCGTGTCCGTGTTTGGTTTGGAGCCCCGAGGGCTCGGGTAAGTCTCGGATAGGCGTCAGAGCGCTTTTGGACTTAGAAAAATCTGGTGTTATTGTTGTTGCTGGTGTCCATGCATTTTCTCTATGCGAACGCGTGTTAAACCACGCGAACGCACTGCACAAATTGGGAGGGGGAAAGTTTACCTTATGCGAACGCATAGGGTAGGACGCGAACGCGGAGCTTTAGGAAGTTGCTCTACGCGAACGCGTCCAGTCTCATGCGAAACTCATAGAATAGGAAGGGAGCTGGGGTTGGGTAGCCATTTCACTGTGCGAACGCGTCCACTTTGACGCGAACGCGAAGGGCAGGGGAATGGAAGCCTACGCGAACAGACATGCTTGGTCGCGAACGCATAGTGCATCTGCCCAGTGTTTTTTTTAAAACAGTAGCAGAACGGGAATTAGGCCATAACTCCATATTTTCAAAACCAAGGAAGCTTAGGGGTGATTTTTGAAGAGGGAATTCATCTCCAAACCATAGGTATGTGTTCTTAGACTCGTTTTCTTCAATTTCCATTAACACCCATTAGATTTCTAGGCCTAAATTATGTTCTTAAGGATAAGAAATTAGGATTTGGGTAGAGTTAGGGATTTTTGAATAATTGGAGTTTAGACCTCATTTTAGGGTCGGATTCCGAAACTAATTATATATTTAGGCTCGTGGGTGAATGGGTGATCAGAATTTTTGTCCGAACCTCGTGTTTTGACCAAGCGGGCCCGAGGTCGATTTTTGACTTTTTGGGAAGAATGATGGAAAACCTATAATTAAGCCTTGGGATTGCATTGTTTAGCATTTATTGATGTTATTAAGTTAAATATGTCTATATACAAGTGAATTGGAGTCAAATTCAAAAGGGAAAGGTGGTAATCGAGGCTTGAGTTTGGTCATGAAATTCGAGGTAAGTGTTTGGCTTAACCTTAGCTTGAGGGAATAGGTGTTGTGCCTTATTTTCTATGTATAAGTATCGTGTTCAACATATAGGTGAGGTGACGAGTACCTAAACGTTGGTGTCAAGCATGCCCTTGAGTCGGATATTGTGATTTATGTGGTTTTTCGTTAAGTAATATTTGAGTTTCACTTTATAGTTATTCATGTTGGTGGAAATTCCTTGATATTGAATAGTGTTGAGTATTGGTTTCAGTTGAAGATTTTTATATGAAGTTATGTACTAAGTGAGATTGGATATAGCTGTTTTCCCTTGCCGGGATGGTATTGATTCCACTATTGGCTCCCTTGCCGGAACGTTATGGTTTTATTTTGTTTACTCTGTTAATTTCCTTGTGGATTGCTGTCATTTGATGTGTTTGGGTGAGGAAGAGTGTTAAATCACGAAGGGTGATGTCGTGCATGAGATTTTGAGTGAATGTTAATGCATGAAGAGTGATGCCGTGCCGATATTGTGATTTTAAAAGCACGAAGGGTGATGTCGTGCCATGATATGAATGATAATGCACGAAGGATAATGTCGTGCCATGATATTGCGAGGTAAAAGCACGAAGGGTGATGTCGTGCTGAATATATTGATTCTGATGGTGAGGACGAGAGTAAAAGCACGAAGGGTGATGCCGTGCACTTGTTTTCATATTACTATTTCTATTGCTTAAATCGATATCTAAATTGTGCTTTATCTCGTTATTTCCAATATTTGATATTTCCTCCCCTCAGCATGTTCCCCTTTCCCTTATGCTTAATTTCTTATTTCTCATTGTTATTATTTTCTCTATATATTGTTAAATTGCACAGGTTGTTTTGGTTGTCGTGTCCTAGCCTCGTCACTACTTCGCCAAGGTTAGGTTCGACACTTACTCAGTACATGAGGTCGGTTGTACTGATACTACACTCTACACTTTTGTGCAGATCCTGGTACAGGATCCTACTGACCTTAGAGCGAGGAGGCTGCCTTCAGTCCACGTGGAGACACCGAGGTAGTCCTGCAGGTGACCGCAGGCCTTGGCATCCCATTCTACTTCATTTGTATTTTGTTCTAGTATCCCAGAAATATACGTATTCAATTTTGTTCAAACCTCTTATTTGTAGTATTCATAGATAGTCCGTGAAGTTGTGACACCAAATTCTGGGTTTGGCATTTTGATTCTCATAATGGTATTTAATCAAGTTGTTAGACTTTGTTTTCTTCCGCCCTTTTTATTTCCGTTGATTTGTACATCACCTTTAATCTGCTAAAAATAAATGGATAAGGTAAAAATAAACATTTACATTGGCTTGCCTAGCAGGTTCAATGTTAGGCGCCATCACGGTCCCAACGGTGGAAAATTCGGGTCGTAACAAATTTCGGAAGAACGCAAGTAAGGCGGGCGGCTTAGAGTGGCTTACCGAGTTTTTATGTCATTTTCAGGATGAAGAAGATGCTCAAGGAGAGGAGGTAGAGTACTATTATTCCACTGTACTAGAACAAAAGTGATTTCCAAAATTGGAACAACTATAGGAGGTATCATGCTGCTAAACTACACAATAAAAGTTTGGGAGAGAGGGTGGAAGTAAGAGTGAGGAATGGTGTGTCGATTTTCGAGAGCCAGTTTGTATTTATCTTGAGGCGTCCAATTATGGAGACCATACACATTATTAGGAGATTGATGAAGCAGTATAACGAGAGAAAGAGGGACTTGTATATGGTATTTATTGACCTAGAGAAAGCTTATGACAAACTATTAAGAGAGGTTCTATGGAGATGTTTGGAGGCTAACGGTATTCCTGTAGCATACACTAGGGTGATTAACAATATGTATATTAGATGTAAGACATGAGTTAGGATGATAAGAGGAGGCTCACAATATTTTTCGGTTGTGATGGAGTTGCACTATGGATCGACTCTTAGCATATTCTTATTTGCCTTAACGATGGACGTACTGACACACTACATTCAAGAGAGGTGTCTTGGTGCATGTTATTTGAAGATGATATTGTACTGATTGACGAGATGAGATGGCGTCAACGCAAGTTTGGATATTTGGAGACAGACTCTGGAGTCTAAAAGTTTCAAGTTAAGCTAGACCAAAATAGAATACTTGGTGTAACGACTCGATCGGTCGTTTTGCGTTATCGGACCCTGTTCGCCTAAATGAATTTCCCATGGCGGCTTATTATAATTTATGACTTGCGGGGACGGGTGGTTTGGGATTCGGAAGTGTTTAGGGTGATATAGGAACACTTGGTTCCTTAAGGTTGGCCTTTAAGGCCAAGTTTGACTTCGGTCAACATTTTGAGTAAACGACCTCGGAATCGAATTTCGACGGTTCAGGTAGCTTCGTATGATGATTTAGGACTTTGGCGTATGTTCGGAATGGGTTTTGATGAACCGGGAGTGTTTCGGTACCCAATAGCGAAATAAGAGTTTCCTTAGGTTCATATCATGGTTTGGGACGTGTTTTTGTGTTATCGAAGTCCGAACGGAATTTTGAGACCGAGAATAGTTCCATTATGTCATTTATGACTTGCTTGAAAAATTTGGTGTCATTCCGAGTAGTATAGGTCGGTTCGGCGCATTAAAAGCGAATTCAAGAAACTTAAAGTTCCTAAGTTTGATTCTAGGGGTTTTGAGGTATGATTTTGAGTTTTAGCATTGTTTTGGCTGTTTCGAAGGCTCGAGCGAGTCTGCATTATGATTTGGGACTTGTTGGTATATTTGGACAGTGGCTCGGGTGCGCCCAGTTGCCTCTCGGGCACAAAACGAGGCCAAAAACCAGATGAAGCAGTTGCTGGTGCACCTGACCTGGTGTGACCGCAGGTGCGGTTGCCTAGTCGCAGGTGCGAGACCGCTCCTGCAGTCCTTGCCTCGCAGGTGTGGCTTCAAGTGAGACTGCCCATTCCTCGCAGGTTTATAGGTCCCTTCAAGGTGTTGAGGCGAGTTGGGGAGGTTGCTTATGAGCTAGCTTTACCTCCTAGTTTGTCAGGACTTCATCCGGTCTTTCATGTATCCATGCTCCAGAGGTACCATGCCGACTTCTCTCACGTAGTTGATTTCAACACTATTCAGTTGGATGAGAAGTTGGGCTACGAGGAGGACCCAGTTGCTATTATTAATAGATAGGATCACCAGTTGAGGTCCAAGAGAGTTTCTGCTGTGAAGGTCCAATGGAGGGGACAACCAGCCGAAGGGGCGACCTGGGAGTCCGAGGAGGACATGCGGAGCAGATATCCGCACTTATTCAGCACTTCAGGTATGATTCTAGACTTGTTCGAGGACGTACATTTGTTTAAGAGGTGGAGAATGTAACGACCCGACCGGTCTTTTTGCGTTATCGGTCCCCATTCCCCTAAATGAAATTTCCCATAGCGGCTTATTGTGATTTATGACTTGCGGGGACGGGTGGTTCAGGATTCGGAAGTGTTTAGAGTGATATAGGAACACTTGGTTCCTTAAGGTTGGCCTTTAAGGCCAAGTTTGACTTCGGTCAACATTTTGAGTAAACAAACTCGAAATCGAGTTTCGACAGTCGGTAGCTTCGTATGATGATTTCGGACTTGGGCGTATGTTCGGAATAGGTTTTGGATGATCCGGGAGCGCTTCGTTGCCCAATAGCGAAATAAGAGTTTCCTTAGGTTCATATCGTGGTTTGGGACGTGTTTTTGTGTTATTGAGGTCCGAACGGAATTCCGAGACTGGGAATAGTTCCGTTATGTCATTTAGACTTGCTTGCAAAATTTGGTGTCATTCCGAGTAGTATAGGTCGGTTCGGCGCATTGAAAGCGAATTCAAGAAACTTAAAGTTCCTAAGTTTGATTCTAGGGGTTTTGAGTTTTAGCATTTTTTTAGGTGTTTTGAAGGCTCGAGCGAGTCCGTATTATGATTTGGGACTTGTTGGTATATTTGGACGGTGGCTCCGGTGGGACCAGGTGCCTTTCGGGCACCAAACGAGGTCAAAAACCAGTTGAAGCAGTTGCTGGTGCACCTGACCTGGTGTGATCGCAGGTGCGGTTGCCCAGTCGCAAGTGCGAGACTGCTCCTGCGGTCCTTGCCTCGCAGGTGCGGCTTCAGGTGAGGCTGCCCATTCCTCGCAGGTGCGGACAATATTTGCAGGAGCGGAGCCGCAGGTGTGAGCTCCTCTCCGCAGGTACGAGCCGAGGCCCCTTCCCCCTCTTCTGTAGGTGCGAGTCTTTTCTCGCAGGCGCGGGACTGCAGGTGCGGTCCTTGAGCCGCAGGTGCGAAACCTTTGTAGGCAGTGGGTTCTTTAAAACTCGGGACATAATCATTTTTCACCCATTTCTTCCTCCATAGTCGACCTTGAGAGCTTGGAAAAGGGCTAAACTACCTAGCTACTAAAAGGTAAGTGATTTCTAGTCTAATATTAGTTTAATACATGAAATCCTAGGTATATTAACCTCCTAATTAGTGATAATCAAGGGTTAGAGTAAAAACATAGGGCTTTATGAAATTTGGGGAATTTCCTATTAAACTAGCTATGAAATCATACAAAAACCATATATTAATGATCCTTAGGGTATGGGTAAGTGTTTCCTTCAAGAATTTCCGAAATCCGAGCATGTGGGCCCGGACTGTATTTTTGGGATTTCTCAAAGTAGGTTGAAATAACTACTTAATTAGGTAACTTTCATACTTTTGAGAATAGATTAATTCATGTATACAATATTTGACTACTTTCGAGTCCTTGAGAGACGAGTTTGAAGGTTCGGGCGCGTTCTTGACCCGGAAAGTAGGTGCTACGCGAGTTGAGTCTGCTTTCTAACCCTGTAAGAGGGAATTGTCCCCATAGGTGATTATAAATAATTGCATGTCCTTATTTGCGGGGGCTACACACGCACGAAGTGACGAGAGTCCGTGCGTAGCTACTATTATGCTATGTTGGGTAGTTCTAGGACTCACAAGCATGTTTTTATGTGCCTTACATGTGTCCCTAAATGTATTTGAGTTGCATAGTATCCTTGAATTTGTATGAGAGTATTAGGAAGTTATGTTCAAACAAATCACATTGCTTAAGTTCTTGCTTTCACATACAATCTCTGTTAAATCCCTAAGTATTGAAAAATTATGTGTATGTATACGACACACGCGTTGCATGTATGATTCGTGAGCGAGATAGCCCTACTACTATGTCAACCGCATCTCATGTTCGATTCACGAGCGGGGTAATAGATGCATCTATGGTTCGAGCCGTTCGACCCTCGGCATTGCACATTCATTTTTCGCGACGCTTCGGGCGTACGCTTTCGGCCTATTATGTGCTATATGATTTACTGGGAGTCTTATTGCAATAGTTTAAACTGTTTCATGTGAAAAAGGGAACTTAGTGCATTATATGCTAGTGAAATTTGACATGCAAAGGAAATTACAATTATACCTGATATTTTATGTCTTTGTGATTACTACGACTGTTATGCCTGCCTAGTCCTTATTAAATTATGTTATTCAAAATTTTGACCCTACTAAGTATCACGTCTACCTCTCGTCACTACTTCTTCGAGATTAGATGGGATACTCACTTGGTACGTATCTGTTTATGTACTCATGCTACGATTCAGTACTTAATTGTACAGGCTCTGAGGCAGGTGCATCTGGGCATTCATCCGGAGCTTGTCCCTGACGTATATTTGGCGTGGACTTCTCGGTGAGATGCTTTCCTTGACGTATCTCTCTGGCAGCACCTTGGAGTTCCTCTTTTCTTTTTCTATGTCTGTATTACTTTTCTTCAGAGAGTGTGGCAAACTTGTACTTTCTTTTGGATACTCGTTTCTATTAGATGCCCGTAGACCTGTGACGCCAGTTCCTAGCATGCCACGTAGTGGATATTCTATTCTTTTGGGTTGTAATTATTCGTGGTGATTACTATATTAATTACTCACTTTTGGTTGTCTAAGCCACTTGTTTACTTCGAAATTTGAAATCTAAAAGAAAACCTCTTAAGCATGGGAAATTATTTTATAAATTAAAAAGGGATCACTAGTAAATTAAGGTTGGCTTTCCTGACATCGAAGTTGGGCTCCATCGCAACCTAAATTGGGATTTGGGTCGTGAAAACATGGTATCAGATCTCTAGGTTCACGTAGGTCTCACAAGTCACGGGCAAACCTAATAGAGTCTTGCAGATCGATACGAAGACATCTATATTTATCTTCGGGAGGCTATAAGGTGTTAAGAAACCTCTCTTTATTCATGTTCTATCGTGCAATTGATGGTTTACTAAATCTTATTCTTCCATTCTATCACAGATGGTGAGGACTCACGCGACTGATGTTCCAGACCCGGGAGATGCCGCTACCCCCGCCGTCCGAGGTCGTGGAAGAGGACGGGGGAGGGCACCGACCTGAGGTAGGGGACGAGGGCGTCCCTGAGCTGTTCCAGTAGCACACCCAGCAGATCCGGCTGAGGATCCTATCACAGAGGAGCAGGGTGAGGTGCCCCCAGCAGATCCTGTCCTAGTAGACTTTATGACGGCGCCAGGCTTCCAGGAGGTCATGGGCCATATGATGAGATTCATGGACACTATGACGCAGGCTGGTTTATTTCCAGCGGATCCTTCCACATGTCAGGCAGGAGGGGGAGCTCAGACCCCTACTGCCCAGGCCACATGCCATGCAGCAGCAGTTTATCAGACCTTGGGTACACTGCCTGTGGGTGGAGCCCAACCAGCAGCATAAGCACCTTAGCTCAGATCAGCTGCGGACGGCGTTCCGCAGAAGTTACTGGATAGATGGACCCGATTTCACCCTCCTATCTTCGGAGGTGAGAAGGGCGAGGATTCCCAGGACTTCTTTGATAGGTGTAGGGACAGACTGCACAACATGAGGATACTGGAGTCCCATGGAGTGGACTTCACTACTTTTCAACTTGAGGGCAGGGCCCGCAGATGGTGGCAGTCCTATATCCTTAGTAGATCTGCAGGTTCCCCTTCCATCACTTGGGAGCAATTCACTCAGCTGTTCCTAGACATGTATATTCCACCCTCCAAGAGGGAAGAGCTGTGGTATCAGTTTGAGTAGCTGGAGCAGGGACAGATGTCGGTGACAAACTACGAGGCCAGGTTTTCCGAGTTGTCTGTCATGCCCTTATGATACTTCCCACTGATGCTGAGAGAGTGCAGAAATTTGTAGCTGGGCTGCACTTAGGTATTAGGGCCAACATGGACCGAGAGGTGGAGATGGGGACTCCCTATCAGCTTGTGGTCGAGATAGCTCTCCGGATTGAGGGTTATCATTCGAGGGGCAGAGTCAGTAGGATAAGAGAGCTAGATTTTCTGGAGATTTTAGAGGTTCCCCAGCCAAGGGAAGAGGTCAGTTCACTAGAGGCCAGCCTAGTAGGCCTCCATATTCAGCTCCTCCACCACCTCCCCGTGGTGCTCCAGTGAGGCCCTATTTCAGTGCCATGCTAGAGAGTTCCTACCGTCCACCAGCCATTCGGGTTCCTCAGGCAGGTATTCCGGTCATCAGGGGTCTTCTAGTCCTTACTTCAGTGCCATGCCGGAGGGTTCTCACCGTCCCCTAGCTATCCAGGGTTCTTCTTCAGGGCAACAGACCATGCCACCAACGAGATGTTATGAGTGTGGGGATCTAGGCCATATGAGTAGGACTTGTCCCAGGATTCGGGGAAAGGCCGTTCAGCAGAGCTATCAGCCTATATTTTCAGCACCGGCGGTTCATCCACCCAGAGATGGAGGGCTGGCTGGTAGAGGTTGTCCAAGAGTGTGGAGGCCAGGCAGGGGGAGCTCTACCGCCCCCTACTCATTCCAGTGAAGGTCAGTCATCCGGTGCTCCAACTAGATTCTATGATATTCTGGCTCGACCAGATGCAGTGGCCTCAGATGCCGTGATCACATGTACTATTTCAATATATGGAGAGGCATCGGTGTTATTTGATCCAGGATCCACTTATTCATATGTGTCAGCCTTATTTGCTTGTTTCCTGGATATTCCTCGCGAGTCCTTGGTTACTCCTATTTATGTGTCCACTCCCGTGGGCAGCTTTGTGGTAGTAAACCAGATTTATTGGTCCTGTGTGATTTCATTTTGTGGGTTCGAGACTAGAGCGGATCTCCTATTGCTCGACATGGTTGATTTCGAGATTATTCTAGGCATGGATTGGCTATCTCCCTATCATGCCATGCTATATTTACATGCCAAGATAGTCACTTTATCCATGCCCGAGTTGTCTAGGCTGGAGTGGAGAGGTTCCTCAGTTAGTGCAGCCAGTCGTGTTATTTCTTTCCCGAAGGCTCGACATATGGTCGAGAAGGGTTGTCTGGCGTATCTTGCTTATGTGTGGGACACCATCACCGAGTCCCCGAATATTGATTCAGTGCCAATGGTTCAAGAGTTTGCTGACACATTTCCTTCAAACCTTCCGGGCATGCCTCTGAATCGTGATATTGATTTTTGTATTGATTTAGCTCCAGGCACCCAGCCTATATCTATTCCTCCGTACCGTATGGCTCTAAAAGATTTGAAGGAGTAGCTTGAGGAGTTGTTAGCTAAGGGGTTTATCTGGCCGAGTATATCGCCGTGGGGTGCCCCAGTTTTATTTGTGAAGAAGAAGGATGAGACTATGTGGATGTGTATTGATTACCGCTAGTTGAACAAGGTCACCATTAAGAACAAGTATCCTTTGCCGCGCATCAATGATTTGTTTGACCAGTTGCAGGGTGCTCGGGTGTTTTCTAAGATTGATTTGAGATCGGGATATCATCAGTTGAGGATTCGGACCTCGGATGTTCTGAAGACTACTTTTCGTACGAGATATGGCCATTATGAGCTCCTGGTGATGTCCTTTGGCTTGACTAATGCCCCGACAGTATTTATGGACTTGATGAACAGGGTGTTCAGGCCGTACATTGATTATTTTGTCATCGTCTTCATTGATGACATTATGATTTACTCACATAGCCTGAGAGAGCACGAGCAGCATTTGAGAGTTGTGCTCCAGACTTTACGAGAGCAAAAGCTATATGTTAAGTTCTCCAAGTGTGAGTTTTGGTTGGATTCCGTGGCATTCTTAGGACATGTGGTATCTAGAGAGGGTGTCCAGGTTGATCCTAAGAAGATTGAGGCAGTTCAGAGTTGACCACATCCTACTTCAGCTACAGAGATCAGGAGTTTCTTGGGTCCAGCAGGCTACTACCGACGATTTGTGGAGGGCTTTTCATCCATTGCAGCCCCACTGACTAGATTGACTCAGAAGAATGCCCCGTTCCGATGGTCTGACGAGTGTGAGGCGAGCTTTCAGAAGCTCAAGACAACATTGACCTCCGCACTATTCATGGTATTGCCTTCCGGTTTTGGGATGTATACAGTATATTGTGACACTTCACGCGTTGGCTTGGGTGTGTGTTGATGCAGGAAGGGAGAGTTATTTCTTATGTTTCGTGCCAGCTGAAGGTTCATGAGAAGAATTATCATGTGCACGATTTGGAGTTGGCAGTGATTGTTCATGCTCTTACGATTTGGAGGCACTATTTGTATGGGGTGTCCTGTGAGGTTTATATAGATCACCGCAGCTTACAACACTTGTTAAAATAGAGGGATCTTAATTTGAGGTAGCGTAGGTGGCTTGAGTTGCTGAAGGATTATGACATCACCATTCTTTATCATCCGGGCAAGGCAAATGTGGTAGCAGATGCTTTGAGCAGGAAGGCAGAGAGTATGGGTAGCTTGGCTTATATTGCAGCAGAGGAGGGACCTCTAGCCTTGGACATTCAGTCCTTGGCTAGTCTCCTGGTGAGACTAGACCTTTTAGAGACTCGTCGAGTTCTAGCACATGTGGTTGCTCAGTCTTCGTTATTGGGTAAAATTAAGATTCGGCAGTTTGATGATCCGTTCTTGGCAGAGCTTCGGGAGATAGTAATTCAGGGTGGTGCCAAGGAGGTTACTATTGGCGAGGATGGGGTTCTGAGACTTCCGGTCCATTTATGTGTTCCTAATGTTGATGGCCTGAGAGAGAGGATTCTAGAGGAGGCACACAGTTCACGGTACTCTGTTCATCCTGGTGCTACGAAGATGTATCGTGATTTGAAGCAGGTGGAGGCGATAAAGAAGGACATTGTGGAGTATGTGGCTAGGTGTCTTAACTGCCAGCAGGTTAAGTATGAGCACCATAGGCCAGGAGGCCTATTTCAGCAGATGCCCATTCCCGAGTGGAAGTGGGAGCGCATCACTATGGACTTCGTGGTTGGGTTACCTCGGACATTGCGGAAGGTTGACTCGGTTTGGGTCATTGTGGATAGGTTGACCAAATCAGAGCATTTCATTCCAGTGGATACTACATATACTTCTGAGAGGTTGGCCCAGATCTACATTTGGGAGATAGTCCGGTTGCACGGTGTGCCAGTGTCCATTATATCAGATCGAGGTCCTCAGTTCACCTCGCATTTCTGGAGAGCATTGCATAGTAAGATGGGCACCCAGATAGATCTCAACACAGCATTTCACCCTCAGACTGATGGTCAGTCGAAGCAGATAGTTCAGATATTGGAGGACATGCTCAGGGCATGTGTTATTGACTTTGGAGGTCAGTAGGACCAGTTCTTGCCTTTGGCCGAGTTTGCTTATAATAACAGTTATCAGTCCAACATCGAGATGGATCCATTTGAGGCTTTTTATGGTCAGCGATGTCGTTCTCCTATCGGGTGGTTTGAGCCTGGCGAGGCTAAGTTATATGGCACTGACCTGGTGAGAGATTCTTTAGAGAAAGTGAAGTTGATTAAGGAGAGGCTCCGCATGGCACAGTCCAGACAGAAGAGTTACGAGGATCAGAAGGTGTGTGATGTATCATTTATGGAGGGAGATAAGGTTCTGTTGAAGGTCTTGCGGATGAAGGGTATTATGAGGTTCGGAAAGAAGGGCAAGCTGAGAACGAGGTTTATAGGTCCCTTCAAGGTATTGAGGCGAGTTGGGGAGGTTGCTTATGAGCTAGCTTTACCTCCTAGTTTGTCAGGACTTCATCCGGTCTTTCATGTATCCATGCTCCGGAGGTACCACGCCGACTTCTCTCACGTGGTTGATTTCAACACTATTCAGTTGGATGAGAAGTTGGGCTACGAGGAGGAGCCAGTTGCTATTATTGATAGATAGGATCGCCAGTTGAGGTCCAAGAGAGTTTCTGCTGTGAAGGTCCAATGGAGGGGATAACCAGCCGAAGGGGCGACCTAGGAGTCCAAGGAGGACATGCAGAGCAGATATCCACACTTATTCAGCACTTCAGGTATGATTCTAGACATGTTCAAGGACGTACATTTGTTTAAGAGGTGGAGAATGTAACGACCCGACCGATCGTTTTGCGTTATCGGGCCCCATTCCCCTAAATGAAATTTCCCATAGCGGCTTATTATGATTTATGACTTGCGGGGACGGGTGGTTCAGAATTCGGAAGTGTTTAGAGTGATATAGGAACACTTAGTTCCTTAAGGTTGGCCTTTAAGACCAAGTTTGACTTCGGTCAACATTTTGAGTAAACAAACTCGAAATCGAGTTTCGACAGTCAGTAGCTTCGTATGATGATTTCAAACTTGGGCGTATGTTCGGAATAGGTTTTGGATGATCCGGGAGCGCTTCGTTGCCCAATAGCGAAATAAGAGTTTCCTTAGGTTCATATCGTGGTTTGGGACGTGTTTTTGTGTTATTGAGGTCCGAATTGAATTCCGAGACTGGGAATAGTTCCGTTATGTAATTTAGACTTGCTTGCAAAATTTGGTGTCATTCCGAGTAGTATAGGTCGGTTCGGCGCATTGAAAGTGAATTCAAGAAACTTAAAGTTCCTAAGTTTGATTCTAGGGGTTTTGAGGTGTGATTTTGAGTTTTAGCGTTGTTTTGGGGTGTTTCGAAGGCTCGAGCGAGTCCGTATTATGATTTGGGACTTGTTGGTATATTTGGATGATAGCTCCGGTAGGACCAGGTGCCTTTCGGGCACCAAACGAAGTCAAAAGCCAGTTGAAGCAGTTGCTGGTGCACCTGACCTGGTGTGACCGCAGGTGCGGTTGCCCAGTCGCAGGTGCGAGACTGCTCCTGCGGTCCTTGCCTCGCAGGTGCGGCTTCAGGTGAGGCTGCCCATTCCTCGCAGGTGCAGACAATATCCGCAGGAGCGGAGCCGCATGTGAGAGCTCCTCTCCGCAGGTGCGAGCCTAGGCCCCTTGCCCCTCTTCCGCAGGTGCGAGTCTTTTGTCGCAGGCACGAGACCGCAAGTTCAGTCCTTGAGCCACAGGTACGAAATCTCTGTAGGCAGTGGGTTCTTTAAAACTCGGGACATAATCATTTTTCACCCATTTCTTCCTCCATAGTCGACCTTGAGAGCTTGGAAAAGGGCCAAATGACCTAGATACTGAAAGGTAAGTGATTTCTACTCTAATATTAGTTTAATACATGAAATCCTAGGTAGATTAACCTCCTAATTAGTGAAAATCAAGGGTTAGAGTAAAAACCTAGGGCTTTATGAAATTTGGGGAATTTCCCACTAAACTAGCTATGAAATCATACAAAAACCATATATTAATG
The DNA here is from genome assembly GCA_005239525.1 of Nicotiana knightiana. Taxonomy (NCBI): domain Eukaryota; kingdom Viridiplantae; phylum Streptophyta; class Magnoliopsida; order Solanales; family Solanaceae; genus Nicotiana; species Nicotiana knightiana. Next base: position 81,945 of record ML400062.1, on the reverse strand, counting down.
ATCCTTAGGGTATGAGTAAGTGTTTCCTTCAAGAATTTCCGAAATCCGAGCATGTAGGCTTGGGGTGTATTTTTTGGATTTCTCAAAAGTAGGTTGAAATAACTACTTAATTAGGTAACTTCCATACTTTTGAGCATAAATTAATTCATGTATACAATATTTGACTAGTTTCGAGTCCTTGAGAGACGAGTTTGGAGTTTCGGGCGCGTTCTTGACCCGGAAAGTAGATGCTACGCGAGGTGAGTCTCCTTTCTAACCTTGTAATAGGGAATTGTCCCCATAATTGATTATAAATAATTGCATGTCCTTATTTGCAGGGGCTACACACGCACGAGGTGACGAGAGTCCGTGCGTAGCTACTATTATGCTATGTTGGGTAGTTCTAGGACTCACAAGCATGTTTTTATGTGCCTTACATGTGTCCCTAAATGTATTTAATTTGCATAGTATCCTTGAATTTGTATGAGATTATTAGGAAGTTATGTTCAAAAAAATCACATTGCTTTAAGTTCTTGCTTTCACATACAATCTCTGTTAAATCCGTAAGTATTGAAAAATTATGTATATGTATACGGCACCCCCGTCGCATGTATGATTCGTGAGCGGGATAGCCCTATTATGTCAACCGCATCTCATGTTCTATTCGCGAGCGGGGTAATAGATTCATCAATGGTTCGAGCCGTTCCACCCTCGATAGTGTACATTCATTTTTCACGACGCTTCGGGCGTACGCTTTCAGCCTATTATGTGCTATATGATTTACTGGGAGTCTTATTGCAATTGTATAAACTGTTTCATGTGAAAAAGGAAATTTAGTGCATTATATGCTAGTGAAATTTGACATGCAAAGGAAATTACAATTATACCTGATATTTTATGTCTTTGTGATTAGTATGACTGTTATGCCTGCCTAGTCCTTATTAAATTATGTTATTCAAAATCTTGACCCTAATAAGTATCACATCTACCTCTCGTCACTACTTCTTCGAGATTAGACGGGATACTCACTGGGTACATATCTATTTATGTACTCATGCTACGCTTCTGTACTTAATTGTACAAGCTCTGAGGCAGGTGCATCTGGGCATTCATCCGGAGCTCGTCCCTGACGTATATTTAGCGTGGAATTCTCAATGAGTTGCTTTCCTTAACGTATCTCTATGGAAGCACCTTGGAGTTCCTCTTTTCCTTTGCTATGTCTGCATTACTTTTCTTTAGAATGTGGGGCAAACTTGTACTTTATTTTGGATACTCGTTTCTATTAGATGCCCCTGGACCTGTGACGCTTGGCATGTCATGTAGTGGATATTCTATTATTTTGGGTTGTAATTATTGGTGGTGATTACTATATTTATTACTCACTTTCGGTTGTCTAAGACACTTGTTTACTTCGAAATTTGAAATCTAAAAGAAAACCTCTCAAGCAAGGGAAATTATTTTATAAATTAAAAAGGGATCACTAGTAGATTAAGGCTGACTTGCCTGATATCGGAGTTGGGCACCATCGCGACCTATATTGGGATTTGGGTCGTGACACTTGGAGTGCAGGTTCAATGACGTGACTCATAATGCGGATGGGGACGTAAGACTTGATACATAAGTCATCCCCAAGAGACAAAGTTTCAAGTATCTTGGATTAGTATTCAGGGTGTTGATACCCAATTTTTCCTCAAATTATTTCAAACTTGCATATAAGCCCTCAAAATTACACTTTGTAATAATGAGTGTTTTTCCCTATTTTCCCATATTTTTATTAAATTATCTTCCTGTTTATTTTAATATTTCATATTTAAATAATTCATAAATTATGCTATAAAATAATTCCAAAATACTTCCCAGCTCAGTATATTATTTATAATCATTTTTTATCCAGTAAAATTCAATTATTTCATAAATTAGCCAATTGGGTCTTATTTAATTTCTATTACAATAATTTTATAATTATGGCCCAATTGGACATTTTTGCACTATTTCAATTCAAAATTTATGCATTTTTACACCTAATATTAGTTAATTACTATAATTTTTTCGCCTATTTAAACTTAATTTCATTTTTATGTAAGTATTAGCTAGTTTTTACTAATTATTTATTTATTTTTATGGGCATTTAACAATTAGCCACCTTTTATTTAAAACATAGCCAAAATTATACCCAACCCGTCTGATTTCATTAACCCAATTGACCCAGCCCAAACCCATTAAAAATACCCAACCCAGATACTAGCCTGGAGTGGTTCACTCATCCCCTTTTAGGTCTCTTGCCATTTTCCGGTCGTCCCCGGCCGTTTGAGTAAGTTTCCAGTCTCTTCGGCCTAAATCGAGGCCACTCATGAGGTTTGCCCTCTTTTCTGGGTTCCACGAAACCCTACTCTCCTATACCTTGATCATTCTTAAAGATCTGTTCTATATTTGCAATAATGTAAAGCTTCTCTATGATTTTCTCCGGAAAATTTCATCTTTTAAACAATTTCAAAACTAGGGTTTCTCGACCCTGTTTTCAAAACAATTCTCCTTTTGATGTTAGTTTTTTTCTTATCATCTCTACTGTGTTTGAATGATTTCCTCATGTTTTTCTGTTGTCTGAACTACTGTGCTAAAACCCTAATTCTCTAGGTTGTCTTTTATCACGCGACTATGTAGATTCTCTTCTTACGAAGCTATCTGTGTGTCCTTCGTGATTTCTGTTCTAGCTCGTTGATAGGAGTTTTAATTTCTTGTTGTTCTAAATGTCTCTTAGGGTTTTTCTGTTTTGCTTAATGACCGTTGTCTAAAAGTCTGACTACTTTCTCTTACTGATTATTCGCGTAATGATTTATACTAGTTTGCTTTGTGTATTCTCTGTACTAATTTCGAAATTGTTTCCTTGCTTATACGATACTTTCCTTAATTATACTTGATTCCCTGTAACTGTGATTGCATCCGAGATTCTTTCAATCGATTTTCAAAACTAACACCCTACTTTACTTTATAAATATATTGTTAGTTCAACTTTCCTTAATTATATACTATATACTTGGTTCTTATTATGTATTGTTTTATTCCCCTCTCCTAAAGTAATAGAATTAGTCTTATTTGATTCCTTATCCTTATTTGGCCATGATTTGCACCGTTTGAGCTTGACTCCCTAATTAAAGGGAGTCCAAGTCCTTGATTGACCATGATTGATTCTTACTGAACAATTATTCCATAATTATGCACTCTTTGCCTATGTTACTACTTGTCTTTCAACTCTATATATACTCTGCCTTCTCTCCTTACACAAACACACACTGAAATTCACACACACAGACACTGATATTGAGAGCACTAACCACACACATATATTGCTCTGAACTTTCTGTGTTTTCATACACCTCTTCTTGCTATTTGCATCAATTGTTAACTACTCAGTTGGCTGAAAGCCAAGACTGAGTAATTCTGGTTCTCTTTTGCTTCTACACACTAAGGTTATCTGCTGCTATCTATTCTGCATATTGTTGTTGCTGTTCTGTCCCTTTTTGCTCTACTATTCTCTATCACTCGACTGGTATGTTTCCGATTTAGCTCTATAGTATCTCTACACAATATGCTCTAGTTCTTGTTTATTTACTTATTGTTCCTTATGTGTTTTATCTTATGGTTCTATTGCCTACCATGTAATTAGCATGACCCCATAATGCCTTTCCCTCTGTTAGTCTGAATATATATTCTGCTTTCCATGTGATTCTTTGTAATTGTTGAGGTCTTGTGTCATTAGCATGCCATTGCTATCCTTCTCTTTTCTCTTAGTCTACTATGTCTCATGTTCATCCTGTGACTCTGGCAAGCTCATTTGTTTATAGGTCAATGTTTCTTACCTTGACCTGACTATTGTTACATGCTTTCATTCATGTTTAACTTCTCATGTTATGAACCTGCCTTCTCATGAAACCTGAATGCTATACAATCCTGACTCTATTAATATATGATGTTTTGTGACAACTATCTGATAACTATGAGAATCTGTAACTCTGTTCTACTGCTGATATCTAAGTTATTTGTCCCCAACCCCTTTACCCCTATTTGTGTTTTCTCTTTCATGAGTCCTTTACCTGCTGGTTGTAGTTGTGTTGCTTCTCTCTTTGATAAACTGTTTTTACAAAATTCTTTATTACCTTTTTCTAAAGTTATTTTCAAAAGTGCTGTTGTTTCAAACTACTCTTTTCAAACTCAAAATTCTTCTTAAAACTCCAAGCACTTCCCACTACTCTTAGGTTATAGGTTCTGCCCCCTTCGTGTGAGCACTGCCTTGGGGACCTCTGAGTACCCATTGAACTCTGACACACAAGGCTGGCCTTCTACACTATACTTACTCATCCTTGGCTAGGGTACCTTGGTGTGAGCACTGTCCAGGATCTTCTAAGGTCCTTAGAGACTATGACACACTTGGGTTGAAAGGCCATGGCATATGATAAGTGGATATGGTACTTTTGGCCAAGTAATAGGCTATCTATAGTATAGCTTCTTGATTTGCGTTTATTCGATTGTGTAATTCATGAAATTTTTGTTCTGTAATAATTATTTTTAAAATAACTCCGGGCTGGATAGTGAGAAGGGTGGGATTATGCATGCTTAGTGTAGTTTTGGGTAGAAAACATGCCTTAGGATTTATTTATTTTTTGCCTGTGTGTGCAATAGAGATCCCGCCTAGGACATGTTTATGCATGCATCTCATCATCTCCATGATCACTTAGGATCCATGTTAGATATTAACCATTGCTTCTTTAAAAATTCTGTTCAAATAGTTATAAATAACTGTTTAAAAAAAACTGTCTCTACATGCATAACTTACATATAGATATCCTGTTCTTAGGTGCATTAACATTATTTGCATTAGAAACCATGTGTCTTAGGATCTACTTTCAACGTGTCTACTTTTAGAGTTTGTGCTAAGTACTCAATCGAACGCCTAGACAAACCTTAGGCCTAATGACATAAAAATCAATCATTCTATGTCTTGCTTGAATTAAAAGTGATCCTTAGAACTAATCAGCCTCTTCTGGAAAACCTTAGAACCTTGCCGTTTGCCACTACTTTTACTCCTGCAACCGCTGGATTTTCAAAAAAATCATTTACCCTTTTCTGAAATACGTGCAAATCACTCTATTTATTTAAATCCCTGCTTTTCTTTCAAACTATTGGTTTCTAAAATTATTCATTCATTTTTTTACTAAAAATTCATCAAACTGCTGGTCATTCTCTATATTCCTGCTCTGTCTTTGAACTACTAGATTTCCAAAATCAGTCACTCCCTTCTGCAAATCATTCTGTTTATTTTTTAAATCATGCTTTGCCCTTCAAATTACCGAGTTTTCAAAATCATTCATTTTTCTAAAACTCGCTGAAACCTACTGTTTTCACACTAAAATTTCCTGATTAAGTTCTGACTTTGAGACCTTTGTTGTATTTGAGACGTGCTATTTTACTTGTCTTATTTGTGGAGGGATATATGAGCCCCCCCCCCCCCCCCCCCCCTAACTGCCTATGTGAATCCGTTATGTGAAAGTCCTAATTATTTTCTACTTGTCGCCTAGAGTTTATCCTTTAAAATTAAGGGGTCAGCCTAGAACTCACCTTGTAGGATTAGTAGTCCTAAATACCCTCCAGGACTTATAGGATGGGATGGGTAATAACACGCAATAAGCTTTCGTGACCAGCACGTGCTTCTTTAAATAACCTTTATGGGGTGGGAAGGGTAGAATTCGGATGTGACGACCGGTGCGATAATACCACATGTAGCCCCTCTTCGAGGAGTGATTATCGGGTATTGCATTGATGTGATCCGTATTACTTTAAACCTAGGACAGTTCTTTTCAAATGTTTTTACTCTGATGTTTCCCGAAAACTTTAAAGATTTTCATTCTTGTTTGAAATCCCCTCTTATATGAACCTTACTTGCTATATGTTTACCGTCCAAATTCATAAAACTTCTCGTCTGGGACCCACAGTTGTGGATCTTGAGGGATGCCTAACACCTTCTCCTTAGGATAACTTCAAGCCCTCACCCAATCTCTTTTAGTGCAAACTAGTTCATGAGTTATCTACTCTAGGTTCCCTAACGCACCACAAAATCGTTAGGTGGCGACTCTTCCTTAAACCTCTTCTTTAAGGAGTTTTCCAGAATGTCATAAACCCGATCTCTCCACACCTGACCCGTGCGAGGAAAAACGGGGGCGCGACAGCATGGCGACTCTACTGGGGATATTCCCTAGGCTTACACCATTACAGGTTGTCTATTGAATTTGGACCTTTCAATTTCTGTTTGAATGTTTATACCCTTTCCTATTCCCCATTATATGTTGTTAACTATTTAATTCCGCAAGTATTTATTTTGCCTAAACAAAACTGACGAATCTTCATGTTTTCTTTGTAACTGCTTTCAATTATAACTTCCGTATTTCCTTTCTTTACCGCTTTCCTCAATGTAAAAATACATGCCTACTTGTTTAAATGTTATTTATTGCATATCATGCTCCACATTCATATTGCACTCGTGCCAAACAAAAACCCTATAGCAACGCTTACAATGAGTGGTTGCATTATTCCAATATTACTACCCCTAAATTCGGAAAGGCGTATTTGAGGTAAAACTAATCGATTAGCGCTGCAGTCCACAGTTCCGTGCCTTCCCCCTTGAGTTGTCCGATCAAGGGTACCGGTCTAAAACCCCATAGAAACCTTACTCTATTGTATGTTTCATGCATCATGGTCAAACTTAGACAGGTTAACTTGTTGTGCACACAACAGCCTTTAAGATAGCCTTGTCAAAAGTCCATTGGGTTTCCCTGGAACCCAAACGGACGCCTTCACGTTCTGTGCATTTATTTGGAGAACGAAATACTCATGCTAATTATTGATGTTAAATAGTCGAGTATGGTGGGGGTAAGGGCCTAACCTGTTTGTTTTGCAGAAATGAGGCATGAGGTCCCCAGATTCGGCATGGTCACCAATATCCACCCCAAACTACTAAACTGGTGGGAGGATCTTCACTCTAGTGACAAAACGGTCGTCACAAAACACTTGGGAAACCTGCCCTCTCTTCTGGACATTCAGCCTAACAACATGATGATTGAAGATGCTACCCTATTCTGGGACTGTGCTCGGTCGGTCTTTCGCTTTGGAAACAATGAGATGACACCATTTCTAGAGGAAATAGGAGGGTTAGCTGGTTTAGCTTGGGAGTCTCTAGGGTTATTGATGCCTGAAATCGTACAGGCCGAGGTTTTCTCAAGATGATGAGACTAAATAAAAATCCAGACATGGTCTTCTTGGAAGAATCGTACATCCCCTTTGACTATTTGTACGAGAGGTATGGTCGTAGCTAGTGTTACCGCACTCATTAGGAAGAGTTCACCGTTACTTTTCTGGGGCACATTCACCACTGGGTATTCGTCTTTATAGTATTCTTCTTGGGTCTGATGGTGTTCCCGACAAAGAAAGAAAGAATCCACACCAGGTTGGCTATGGTTACCAAGACTCTGATGGAAGGGATTGATGGGCAAGAATTCAATATTGTGCCAATGATCATTGCTGACATGTACCGAGCCTTGGAAAAGTGTCAACGAGGGGCAAAACATTTCGAGGGTTGCAATCTGTTACTCCAACTGTGGCTCACTAAGCATTTGCAAAAGGGCGACTACCATCAGGACATCCATAAGAGAATTTGGGATGATCATATTGCTTTCCATCACCCAAAGCGTATGAACTACATCCCGACATGTTTGCTCAGCCGGAAAACGCCAATGGATGGGCCGAGTTGCTAGGAAACTTGACCGAGGATCAGATGCAGTGTATGTTTGAGTGGTTCCCAAGCGACGAGTTCATCATCCGAACTCGAGACACCCCATTTCTGATATTGATTGGTCTAAGAGGGACGTATCCTTACGTCCCGGTCCAATTCATAAGGTAGGCAAGAAGGAAGCAAGTTATACCAAGGGTCGAGAAGATGAGTCATCTCAGGGCAGATTTCCAAAACGACAACATCCCTCTTAAGTGCCAAGCTCAGCATTTGTGGCACTGCAAGATCCGGTTAGAAAAGGACACTATTGAACCCGACAGGTATCATGTTGGTTACTCTCCTTATTATCGGGGATGGTTGGAAGATAACTGGGGTGGAAGTATCGAGCCAGGGTTTGCTCAAGGCCACAGGGTCACACATGAGAAGGCCGAGGCAACAACTAGACTCAACCAGTTGCGCAAGAGGCTCCGTGATTGTGAAGAAGATCATCACAAAATACACGAGGCCAACAAGAAGCTTATAAAGGAATGGAAAGACATGGCCATCACCTCCACCCAGAGGCTAGCACACTTAGAGCGAGGCATAGTCGACTTAGAGGAGAAGTTCATTAGGAGGATCGAGACCTGTAAGAAGGCCGATGGAGCCGAATGAGGAATTCTAGCCAGGACCTACTTGCTGCTAGGACTCCGCGAGATGGGGACACTGATCAAGGCGAGCGGAGATGCCGAGTCTGGGGAAGGTCCTTCTGGGACCAATTAGATAGAATTGTCTTTACTTTGCCTTCTAATGTAATAAGGCCCCTAGCCATTAGTGACATTTTATATTTTTCGCATTCTTAGAGTCGTGTTGGATTTGTTTATTTTATTATCAATGAGGCATTTAGCATCTTAAGTTCTCCAAATAAATTTGTTGCTAGGCCTACCTCGGGCACAAAGAGGTCCCTAACTTAGGACATGCTTTACATTTCCGCCTTATGTGTTTAAATATTGCAATATTTTTTTATGATCCTCACTAACTTCATTACTTTTTTTTTGTTTTGTTTTCTTTATTTATTATTCCCCTCCCTAAAGGTTAGTTCGTGCATTCTGGCATCATTCGCCTACCGCACAAGATCAAAGGGCCCTCCTCCTAGTCCTCCCAAAGAAAAAACCAAGGGTAAAACTAAGATGGCAGAGGCAAGTGGCGTAAGAAAAGACAACAGGGATGAATAGGTTAAGATCACTGATGGTCGGGGTATTCAGGTTCTGCAAGAGGGTATGTCTCCACTGGAGAAAAAGCTGCTGAAGTTCCAAGAGGAACTTGACCAAGTCAAGAATTTCGCTCACCTATCACATTCCCTCAATGTTCCGGATGTCCACTTCCCAAATGATCCAAACCCCACTTTACCACAAAACACCCCTAAAAAACCGAATCACCCGAAAGACCAAGTCCCGCCAGCACAATGCAATGCATGTCACCATAACACTACACCTCTCCAGGATCAGATAAAAGACTACTTCCAGGCCTATAATAATACCATCTATGTGGAAATCGTGGCTCATTCCACACCGCATACCCCTGAGTCTAACGAGAAGGATAGGCTCATCAGGAATTTGGCCGAGGAAATCAAAAAGTTGACCAACCGAGTTCAGGGCATCGAAGGAGTTAAAGGGATTGAGGGACTAAACTATAAAGATCTTTGCATACAACCTCCTAAGTTCGAGATGTTCGATGGTACTGGTGATCCAAGAGTTCATTTGAGAACTTACTGCGACAAATTGGTTGGCGTGGGAAAAGATGAAAGAATCTGCATGAAACTCTTCATGAGGAGTTTGAAAGGAGATGCACTGTCCTGGTACATCGGCCAGGATCCAAAGAAATGGACTAATTGGGTATGCATGGAAACAGACTTCATGGATGGATCAGGTTCAACACGGAGAATGCTCCGGATGTATTCCACATCCATAATTTAAAGAAGAAGCCAACGGAGAACTTTTGCGAGTATGCAACTCGTTGGAGGTCAGAAGCTACCAAGGTTAGGTCAGCCTTAGAAGAGGAACAAATGAAGAAATTCTTTGTACGAGCTCAGGATCCTCAGTATTACGAGCGGCTGATGATGGTCAAAGGTCACAATTTTTCTGACATCATCAAATTGGGAGAGCGAATCGAATAGGGCATCAAAAGCGGTATGGTTACCAACTTTGAAGCTTTACAGGCTACAAATAAAGCTCTGCAGTCAGGTGGTGTGTCCAAGAAAAGGGATGTGGGAGCCATAATGGTTGTCCAACAAGCCAAGTCCCCACCCAAATACCAAGTATATCCAGCACCCTCATTCACATACCAACCAGCTCCAAGTTACCAAGCACCTTCACCTCAATACCAAGCACTCTCATCCTCATATCAAGATCCACCACCCACATATCAGCCAACCTCACCCAGATACTCCCAACTAGCTCCTGTTTACAATGCCTACAATTCCCAACCTTCTCACTACCAATCACCACCTACTCGCCAAAACTTCCCAAGACCTCTCCCTAACTTCGATCGTCACCCTCCAAAACAGTATACTGCCATAGCCGAACCCATTGATCAACTATATGAAAAACTCAAAGGCGCCGATTACGTCACACCCATTCCTGCTGCCACCCCTGAGAACCCTTCTCAGTGGATCAACCCAAACAAATCCTGTTCTTACCACTCCGGCATAAAGGGATACACCATCGAGGAATGTTGTTCCTTGAAAGACAAGATACAAACCCTCATAGACAACAACATCATTGTAGCCAAGGACCCTACTCCTAATGTTTGCAATAATCCGCTGCCAGATCATAAAGGTGGTGTCCATATGATTGAAGTAGATGATGATTGGGATCCTGAGGGATCAATTGGGCTGATCGCAGAGGGTGATCCGAAGAAGCCCGCAATTACTCTCAACCCAATTGTGGTTCGGATGCAGCCATCCGAGGATGCTGAGGTAAACATGTCCATTCCACTCGAGTTTGAATCAAGACCGCTCGCAAAGGAAAAGGCCCCAGTGCCGATCGAAGTTGAGTTTGCACGGCCACTCGAAGTAGCAGTCTAGCCGCCTATAACATATACTCCGGTGGGAATAAGGATGACCACACCTATTCCAGTGGCAATGTCAATAACACCACCCTTTTACTCAAGCGCCATCCCATGGGACTACACAGCTGAAGCAAGGAGAAAGAGTAAAAGCAAGTCTGAGGAAGCCATTGATGCACAGGGTATGACCAGAACTTGCAGAGTTTATACCCCTGAACATTTGGCTGAATCAAGCGAGCAGGCTGCTAACCGTCCTCCCACCATTGAGACAAGTTCAGACAATCATTGGAGAAAGATCCAAGCCAAGGAGTACTCATTCCTCGACCATTTGAACAAGACACCAGCTCAGGTATCTATCCTCTATCTATTACAGAATTTTGAGATGCACATGAGCGCCTTGCTGAGAGTGCTGAATGAGGCATACGTACCAGACAATATCACTAGCAGGGAGATGGAAAACATGGTGGGCCAGGTTCTGGAAAGCCACAAGATTACTTTCCATAAAGATGAGCTGCCGCCCGAGGGGTTAGGGCATAATAGAGCACTGCACATCATTGTGCAATCTAAGGACCACTCCATTACAAGGATATTAATTGATGGGGGTTCCAGCCTCAACATTTGTCCGCTAATCACACTCAAGAAATTGGGAAAAGTCTACATGATATAAAATAAGGAGAAATCAATGTAAAGGCCTTCGATGGTTCGTAGAGGTCAACTATGGGAGAAATCACTTTGTGCTTACAGATGGGACCAACCTGGTTCGATGTAGACTTCCAAGTGATAGACGTGTCCGCATCCTACAACTTTCTATTAGGGAGACCTTGGATACATGCCGCTGGAGCCGTGGAATCAACCCTACATCAAGCGTTGAGGTTTGAATGGAATCATCAAGAGGTAGTCATTCATGGCAATGGCAGCAACCATATCTACGGCCCCCAGACTTTTTCTGTCACTGATGGGAGAAGGAAACTGGGTGGAGAAATCTACCACAACATTGAACGAGTTAACACCATTGATAAGTAAAAATGGTGGGTAAGTAAGTTCGAGATCCTCTTGAACTAGAAAGGATACGAGCCAGGCAAAGGGCTCGGTAAAAATCTCCAAGGAATAACGAAGCCAATAACACTCAAGAAGCACGGTACCACTTTCGGGCTGGGGTATGAGTACACTTGGAAGGAATTCAAGGACTGGTCGCCACCATGGAAAAATCCTTAATACCCATTGGAGAAGCCGATACCTCACCTGGAGCAAACTTTCCCGCATGCTGATATCATCTACGGTACGGACGAAGAGGAAGCATTAGCGGCAATGAGGATTTATTTCTGGACGATGAGGGCTGCTGTGTTATTCTTGAAGATGAGGGGGAGGAAGGCCCTTCCATACAGGTCGTGAGCAGAGGATCATATCTCAAGAATTGGTCTGTCAGGAAGACCAAAGCCCGTCGAGCCTCGGGGTAGCAAGGCTAACAAAACAAGCATTTATTTACAGATTATTTACTTAAAAAAATTTCTTCCTTTTCGCATTTTAATTTATGCAAGAAAGATCTCCTATGTTCAAACGATTATTCAATTTATCAAAGAATTTAGAGTTTCTCTATAAATCGTATATTTACTTGCTACTGTTTTTCTCCCATTACTTTATTTACACAACATTACTATTACTTATCTTGATGAACCGACGACCGTGACATGCAACGAGGCAATGCAACAAACGGATTCTAATTCAGACGAGGATGATATACCTGAGGATATTGTTAAAGAGGTCAATAACTTTGAGAATAGACCTAAGTCTAACTTGGACGAGACTGAGGTTGTCAACCTGGGAAACGCAGAGAACGTCAAAGAAACACGCATCAACATCCATCTGTCGCCATTAGAAAAGATCTAAGGGGGAATATACAGTGTTTTTAAGAGAATATAAGGACATATTTGCCTGGTTGTATGATGACATGACTGGCCTCAGTACATCTATTATGGCCCTCAAGGTTCCAATCGATCTGACATGCCCACCGGTGAAGCAAAAGCTCAGGAAGTTCAAACCATACATGAGTTTGAAAATCAAAGAAGGGTTCACCAAGAAGATCAATGCCAGGGTTCTCCGGATGGTTGAATACCCGACATGGTTAGCCAACATCGTGCCTGTGCCAAAGAAATATGGGAAGGTTAGAGTCTGTGTCGACTACCAGGATCTCAACCGGGCAAGTCCGAAGGACGACCTCCCCTTGCCAAATATACACATCCTAATTGAAAACTGCGCCAAGCATGATCTGTAGTCCTTTGTAGATTGTTTCGCTGGCTACCATCAGATTTGGATGGACGAGGAAGATGCTGAGAAAATGACATTCATTACACCTTGGGGAGTGTATTGTTACAAGATGATGTCATTCGGTCTGAAGAATGCAGGGGCCACCTACATTAGGGCCATGACTACTATATTCCACGATATGATTCACAAGGAGATCGAGGTATATGTGGACGACGTCATCATCAAATCAAAGAAAGCCAGTGACCATATGGACGATCTGTGGAAGTTCTTCAACAGGTTAAGGAGGTACAATTTGAAACTTAACCCTGCAAAGTGTGCATTCGGGGTTCCCGCTGGCAAGTTACTAGGGTTCATCGTCAGTCGCCGAGGAATAGAACTGGATCCATCGAAGGTCAAAGCCATCCAAGAATTGCCGCCACCAAAGAAAAAGAAGGATGTTATGAGTTTCCTGGGGAGGCTCAATTACATCAGCCGATTCATAGCCCAGTCTACTGTCATTTGTGAACCGATATTCAAAATGTTGAGAAAAGATATTGCAACCAAGTGGACCGAGAATTTTCAAAAAGCCTTCAACAGAATCAAGGAGTACCTCTCAACACTACCAGTCCTAGTACCACCCGAGCCAGGTAGACCTCTGTTACTTTACCTTGCTGTGTTAGATGGAGATTTCGGTTGCGTTCTTGGGCAACATGATGAAACAAGAAGGAAAGAGCAGGTCATTTACTATCTTAGCAAGAAATTCATTCCATATGAAGCCCGGTACTCTTTATTGGAACGCACTTGCTGTGCTCTGACTAGGGTCGCACAAAAGTTGAGGCACTATTTTTGTGCATATACAACGTACCTCATATCAAGGATGGATCAGTTGAAATACATCTTTCAGAAGACCATGCCCACTGGCAAACTGGACTAATGGCAAATCTTTTTAAGTGAGTTCGACATTATTTACGTGACTCAGAAGGCGGTCAAGGGAAAAGCATTAGCAGATCATCTCGCTGAAAATCATGTGGACGGGAAATACAAACCATTAAAAATGTATTTTCCCGATGAAGAAGTGTCATTCGTAGGAGAGGACATTGCAGAATCCTACGATGGTTGGGGGGATGTTCTTTGATGGGGCCGCAAACTTCAAAGGCGTAGGTATTGGGGCAGTCTTAATATCAGAAACCGGTCAGCACTATCCAGTATCTGCCAAACTCAGGTTCCCCTGCACCAACAACATGTCTGAATATGAGGCCTACATCGGCCTCAACTTGGCCATCGACATGAACTTTCAGGAGTTATTGGTGATTGGTGATTCAGACCTATTAATACACCAAGGACAAAGAGAATGGGCGACCAAGAATTCCAAGATACTGCCATATCTACATCTTGTACAGGAGTTGAGAAAGAGGTTCACAAAGATAGAGTTTCGGCACGTCCCCAAAATCTAGAATGAGTTCGTCGATGCATTGGCTACCTTGGCATCTATGATTCAGCATCCAGACAAGAATTTCATCGATCCCATCCCAGTGGGGATCCACAATTAGCCGGCCTACTGCGCCCATGTTGAAGAAGAAGCATACGGAAAGCCTTGGTTTCATGATGTCAAGGAGTACTTGGCAAAGGGAGAATATCCAGAACTTGCAAACGCTACTTAGAAACGCACACTTCGAAGGTTGTCAAAGAATTTCTTTCACAGCAGAGGGATCCTGTATAGGAGGACTCCTGATTTGGGTTTACTAAGGTGTGTCGAAGCAAAAGAAACAACAAAACTATTGGAGGAGATACATGCTGGTACATGCGGTCCTCATATGAGCGGGTTCATTCTAGCAAAGAAGATACTTCAGGTCGGTTATTTTTGGATGACCATGGAAACGAATTGCATCCAGTATGTCGATGGATATACCACCGTTGTCAGATGCATGGGGATATGATAAAGGTACCTTCGACTGAGCTTAATGCAACAAGTTCACCATGGCCGTTCGCCGCCTGGAGCATCGATGTTATTGGACCAATCGAGCATGCCGCCTCCAATGGGCACATGTTTATTCTTGTTGCCATTGATTACTTTACCAAATGGGTTGAAGCAGCCTCTTACAAAGCATTTACTAAGAAAGTCGTGGCCAACTTCGTCCGCGACCACATAGTTTGTCGATTCGGAGTTCCAGAGTCAATCATTACCGACAATGGTTCCAACCTCAATAGTGACCTGATGAGAGCCATGTGTGAAACCTTCAAGGTCAAACACAAGAATTCCACAGCATATAGACCTCAGATGAATGGAGTCATTGAGGCTGCCAACAAGAATATCAAGAAGATATTGAGAAAGATGATAGAGAAGCACAAGCAATGGCATGAGAAGCTGTCATTCGCCTTATTGGGATACCGCACCACAATCCACACATCAACTGGGGCAACTCCTTACATGTTGGTTTATGGTACAGAATCTGTTATTCCTGCCGAGGTTGAAATTCCATCCCTGAGAATCATACAAGACGCCGAACTCAGTGATGCAGAGTGGGTATGAAGCCGTTATGAGCAATTGGTCCTCATAGACGGAAAAAGAATGAACACAATTTGTCATGGTAAGCTATATCAGAACAGAATGACCAGAGCCTTCAACAAGAAAGTCAAGCCGAGAGGATTCACACCGGGGTAGCTGGTGTTAAAGAAGATCTTTTCTCACCAAGATGAAGCAAAATGGAAATTCTCTCCCAATTGGCAAGGCCCGTACATGGTTCACCGAGTGCTGACAGGAGAAGCACTCATACTTGCATAAATGGATGGAGAAATATGGCCAAAGCCAATCAACTCAGATGCAGTCAAGCGCTACTATGTGTAACTTTCATGCTTTTATCAAATGTTGTAAATTGAATTACGCCTGGCCTGATTCCTTTTTAAGAGGGATACGTAGGCAACCCTATGGGTTTGGTCACATTTCAATAAAAATTTCATTTCCCCCACAAATGGAAACTGGGGCAGAATTTTGAGGAGGGACCTCAAAATTCCGAAGCAAATGCAGCCGAGCACCGCACAAGAAACAACCAGAAGCATTCACCCATCAAACTGGGGCAGAGTTTTGAGGAGGACCCTCAAAATTCCATAGCAAGAGAGGTTGAAATACCTTGAATAGCGTCGTGGTCGTCGGTTCATCCAAAGAAATTACTTTAAATTATATGTTATATGTTTATAAAACCAAGCAATGCTACCCCTGTGATATGAACAACAAAGTCCTCGTTATCAAGCAGACAGGCCGAGCCGAGCCGAGCCAGTGGGGATGAGAACTAACCCTCCCTTTACAGAACTCACAATTTTTCTTTGGATGCAGGCACCAAGACGGCGAAAGCCCAGAACACATTACTATCTTCGCAAAATGCATATTTCTTAAGGACACGCTCTCAAACTCGTCGCACATGCCAACACTTACTATCATCACAAACAACGCTTATTCACCACAATCCTATCATCGCAGTTTATCATCAGATAAGAACTCTTATTGTCATTTATTTTCTCACACTGCATAAGGTTATTCTGCCTTTCGCGACTAAACGTTGTCTCCCCCCTGCATTTTATTTCCTATATTGCATAAGGCTACCATTCTGCCTTCCGAGGTTCTACGCTACCTCCACTGCATTTTTATTTGCTGCATTGCATGAAGCTACCATTCTGCCTTCCGAGGTTCTACGCTACCTCCCCTGCATTTTATTTCCTACATTGCATAATGCTACCATTCTGCCTTCCGAGGTTCTACGCTACCTCCCCTGCATTTTATTTCCTACATTGCATAATGCTACCATTCTGCCTTCCGAGGTTCTACGCTACCTCCCCTGCATTTTATTTCCTGCATTGCGTAAGGCTACCATTCTGCCTTCCGAGGTTCTATGATACCTCCCCTGCATTATTTCCTGCATTGAATAAGGATACTGTTCTGCCTTCCGAGGTTCCACGCTACCTCCCCTACATTTTACTTCATTGCATAAATCTCATATCTACCTCTTCAAAGCAACCACCTTTCGGAACGTTATTTATTTATACTTCTCTCGGGCTAAGATTTTCCCTTATTTTCTTTCGCAAATTGCAAGACTAAACTCTGTCTTGTTAGCATAATACCACTGCATTCTTCATGGGCTAAAATATCGCCAACTTGTCCAAAGGCGTCATCGTTTAGAGGCACCATCTTCATGGCCTGAGAACATCATTTCATGGCATGGGGATCTCTTTTATTCAACTTGCATATCATTATTCAAAGGCACCATCCTCATGGCCCGAGAACGTCATTTCATAGCCTGCGAATCCTGCACCAAGAGATTCATGGCCTAGGACATCATGGTCTAAGGACAATCATCCTAAATTGTCCAAAGACAACATTCATAGTCCAACGGGAACTTGCATCATGTTTATATCACGCACGATATATGCTTGTTATTTATTTGCAGGTAATCCGGCTGGAACAGCCAACCAGGCAGGAGCGGACCGCTCCAGTTCTCCGATACAACCCCGTAAGACCTTCTTACTTTACCTTACCTCGTACCTTGCGTCCGTTCTTGTGAAACATCACCGGTATATTTTGTCGATGACTCCGGAACTACATACGGCCTGATTCCTGTAAAACCAGAGATATGTAGGCAGCTCAGAAGCCAGGGTATGGCCTAATTCTCTCCCACGGTTTCCTCTCGATCAAAATTGGACATCATATCTTTACCCGACAACTCTTTCATCCTTCTCGGGTAAACAGGGGCAGCTGTTGATACCCAATTCTTCCTCAAATTATTTTCAAACTTGCATATAAGCCCTCAAAATTACTCTTTGTAATAATGAGGGTTTTCCCTAATTTTTCCATATTTTTATTAAATTATCTTCCTGTTTATTCTAATATTTCATATTTAAATAATTCATAAATTATGCTATAAATAATTCCAAAATATTTCCCAGCTCAGTATGTTATTTATAATTATTTTTATTCAGTAAAATTCAATTATTTCATAAATTAGCCAATTGAGTCTTATTTAATTTCAATTACAATAATTTTACAATTATGGCCCAATTGGACATTTTTGCACTATTTCAATTCGAAATTTATGCATTTTTACACCTAGTATTAGTTAATTACTGTAATTTTGCCTATTTGAACTTAATTTCATTTTTATACAATTATTAGCTATTTTTTACTAATTATTATCTATTTTTTATGGGCATTTAACAGTTAGCAACCTTTTATTTAAACATAGCCAAAATTATACCCAACCCATCTGATTTCATTAACCCAATTGACCCAGCCCAAACCCATTNCCGTCTCATTCTTTCAAGACCATTCATCTCTCATCTCTCTCTTTTCCTACAAGTCTTTAGAAGTCTCTTGACTTCCCCTCTCCGATGAGTTCCAGTTATCTTCTCCGAAGGATTCTCACCGGAAACTCAGTTCTTCACCACCTCCTGGCCATCTACATGCCTGTCACCTGCTCAGTGATATCCTGAGCTTTTCGGACGAACCTGGAGCGGTTCACTCACCCCCTTTTGGGTCTCTTGCCATTTTCCGATCATCCCCGGCCGTTTGAGTAAGTTTCCATTCTCTCCGGCCTAAATCGAGGCCACTCATGAGGTTTGCCCTCTTTTCTGGGTTCCACGAAACCCTAATCTCCTATACCTTGATCTTTCTTAAAGATCTGTTCTATATTTGCAATAATGTAAAGCTTCTCTATGATTTTCTCCGAAAAATTTCATCTTTTAAACAATTTCAAAACTAGGGTTTCTCGACCCTGTTTTCAAAACAATTCTCCTTTTGATGTTAGTTTTTTTCTTATCATCTCTACTGTGTTTGAATGATTTCCTCATGTTTTTCTGTTGTCTGAACTACTATGCTAAAACCCTAATTCTCTAGGTTGTCTTTTATCACACGACTATGTATATTCGCTTCTTACGAAGCTATTTGTGTGTCCTTCGTGATTTGTGTTCTAGCTCGTTGATAGGAGTTTCAATTTCTTGTTGTTCTAAATATCGCTTAGGGTTTATCTGTTTTGCTTAATGACCGTTATCTAAAAGTCTGACTACTTGCTCTTACTGATTATTCGCGTAATGATTTATACTAGTTTGCTTTGTGTATTCTCTGTACTAATTTCGAAATTGTTTCCTTGTTATACGATACTTTCCTTAATTATACTTGATTCCCTATAATTGTGATTGCATCCGAGATTCTTTCAATCGATTTTCAAAACTAACACCCTACTTTACTTTATAAATATACTGTTAGTTCAACTTTCCTTAATTATATACTATGTACTTGGCTCTTATTATGTACTATGTGATTCCCCTGTCCTAAAGTAACAGAATCAGTCTTAATTTGATTCATTATCCTTATTTGGCCATGATTTGCACCGTTTGAGCTTGACTCCCTAATTAAAGGGAGTCCAAGTCCTTGATTGACCATGATTGATTCTTACTGAACAATTATTCCATAATTATGCACTCTTTGCCTATGTTACTACTTGTCTTTCAACTCTATATATACTCTGCCTTCTCTCCTTACACAAACACACACTGAAATTCACACACACAGACACTGATATTGAGAGCACTAACCACACACATACATTGCTCTGAACTTTCTGTGTTTTCATACACATCTCTTCTTGATATTTGCATCAATTATTAACTACTCAGTCGGCTGAAAGCCAAGACTGAGTAATTCTGGTTCTCTTTTGCTTCGACACACTATTGTTATCTAATGCTATCTATTCTGCATACTGATGTTGTTGTTCTGTCCCTTTGCACTCTACTATCTCTATCACTCGACTGGTATGTTTCTGATTTAGCTCTATAATAACTCTACACAATATGCTCCAGTTCTTATTTATTTACTTATTGTTCCTTATGTGTTTTATCTTATGGTTCTATTTCCTACCATGTAATTAGCATGACCCTGTAATGCCTTTCCCTTTGTTAGTCTGAATATATATTCTGCTTTCCATGTGATTCTCTGTAATTGTTGAGGTCTTGTGTCATTAGCATTCTATTGCTATCCCTCCCCTTTTCTCTTAGTCTACTATGTCTCATGTTCATCTTGTGACTCTGGCATGCTCATTTGTTTATAGGTCAATGTTTCTTACCTTGACCTGACTATTGTTACATGCTTTCATTCATGTTTAACTTCTCATGTTATGAACCTGCCTTCTCATGACACCTGAATGCTATACAATCCTGACTCTATTAATCTATGAGTTTTTGTGACAACTATGTAATAACTATGAGAATCTGTAACTCTGTTCAACTGCTGATATCTAAGTTATTTGTCCCCAACCCCTTTACCCTGTTTGTGTTTGCTCTTTCATGAGTCCTTTACCTGCTGGTTGTAGTTGTATTGCTTCTCTCTTTGATAAACTGTTTTTACAAAATTATATATTACCTTTTTCTAAAGTTATTTTCAAAAGTGTTGTTGTTTCAAACTACTCTTTTATAACTCAAAATTCTTTTTAAAACTCCAAGCACTTCCCACTACTCTTAGATTCTAGGTTCTGCCCCCTTCGTGTGAGCACTGCCTTGGACCTCTGAGTACCCATTGAACTCTAACACACAAGGCTGGCCTTCTCCACTGCACTTACTCATCCTTGGCTACGGTACCTGGGTGTGAGCACTGTCCAGGATATTCTGAGGTCCTTAGAGACTATGACACACTTGGGTTAAACGACCATGGCATATGGAAAGTGGATTTGGTACTTCGGGCCTACTGATAGGCTCTCTATAGTATAACTTCTTGATTTGCCTTTATTCGGTTGTGTAATTCATGTAATTATTGGTCTGTAATAATTATTTTTAAAATAACTCTGGGGCTGGATAGTGAAAAGGGTGGGAGTATGCATGCTTAGTGTAGTTTTGGGTAGAAAACATGCCTCAGGATTTATTTATTTTTTGCCTGTGTGTGCAATAGAGATCCTGCCTAGGACATGTTTGTATCATGTTTATGCATGCATATCATCATCTCCATGATCACTTAGGGATCCATGTTAGACATTAACCACTGCTTCTTTAAAAATTCTGTTCAAATAGTTATAAATAACTGTTTTAAAAAAACTGTCTCTACATGCATAACTTACATATAGATATCCTGTTCTTAGGGGCATTATCATTATTTGCATTAGAAACCATGTATCTTAGGATCTACTTTCAGCATGTCTACTTTTAGAGTTTGTGCTAAGTACTCAATCGAATGCCTAGACAAACCTTAGGCCTAATAACATAAAAAATCAATCGTTCTATGTCTTGCTTGTATTAAAAGTGATCCTTAGAACTAATCAGTCTCTTCTGAAAAACCTTAGAACCTTGCCGTTTGCCACTACTTTTACTCCTGCAACCGCTGGATTTAAAAAAAAATTATTTACCCTTTTCTAAAATACGTGCAAATCACTCTATTTATTTAAGTCCCTGCTTTGCTTTCAAACTACTGGTTTCTAAAATTATTCATTCATTTTTTTACTAAAAATTCATCAAAATTACTAGTCATTCTCTAAATTCCTGCTCTGTTTTTGAACTACTAGATTTCCAAAATCAGTCACTCCCTTCTACAAATCATTCTGTTTATTTTTTTAAATCCTACTTTGCCTTCAAATTACTGAGTTTTCAAAATCATTCATTTTTCTAAAACTCGCTGAAACCTACTGTTTTCACACTCAAATTTCCTGCTTTAAGTTCTGACTTTGAGACCTTTGNCCCCCCCCCCCCCCCACAACTGTCTATGCGAATCCTTTATGTGCAAGTCCTAACTGTTTTCTACTTGTCGCCTAGAGTTTATCCTTCAAAACTTAAGGGGTCATCCTAGTACTCACCTTGTAGGATTAGTAGTCCTAAATACCCTCCAAGACTTATAGAATGGGACGATTAATAGCATGCAATAATCTTTCGTGACCAACTCGCGCTTCTTTAAATAACCTCTACGGGGTGGGAAGGGTAGAATACGGATATAATGACCGGTGCGCTAATACCACGTGTAGCCCCTCTTCGAGGAGTGATTACCAGGTATTGCATTGATGTGATCCGTATTACTTTAAACCTAGGACAATTATTTTCAAATGTTTTTACTTTGATGTTTCCCAAAACCTTTAAAGATTTTCATACTTGTTTGAAATCTCCTCTTATATGAACCTTACTTGCTATTTGTTTACCGTCCAGATTCACAAAACTTCTTGGCTGTGACCCACAATTGTGGATCTTGAGGGGTGCCTAACACCTTCCCCTTAGGATAACTTCAAGCCCTTACCCAACCTCTAGTAATGCAAACTAGTTCATGAGTTATCTACTCTAGGTGCGCTAACGCACCACAAAATCATTAGGTGGCGACTCTTCCTTAAACCTCTTCCTTTAAGGAGTTGTCCAGAATGTCATAAACCTGATCTCTTCGCACCTGACCTGTGCAAGGAAAAAAGGGGGCGCGGCACAGGGTAATAGGGACATTGACGAGGATGTTACATATCGTATTTGAGTGGGGTTGATGAAATGGAAGCTCGCAGCCGATATTTTGTGTGATAAGAGAGTATCACCTAGATTTAAATGTAAGTTTTATAAAGTGGTGGTTAGACCGACTATATTATATGGGGCAGAGTATTGACCAGTCAAAAATTCCAATACCCAGAAGACAAAAGTAGCAAAGATGAGGATGTTGAGATGAATGTGTAAGTATACCAGGAGAGATAAGATTAATAATGAAGTTATCTGAGACATGGTGGGATTGATCGCAGTAGAGGACAAGATTAGGGAAGCGAGACTGAGATGGTTCGGGCATATGAAGATGAGGGGTACAGATGCCCCGGTGAGGAGGTGTGAGAGGTTAGCTTTGATGGGCCCTAAGGAGGTAGAGGTAGGCCTAAGAGATATTGGGAAGAAGTGATTAACTAGGATATGGCACATTTTCAGCTTACTGAGGACATGACCCCTGATAAGAGGGTGTAAAGGTCGAGAAGTAGGGTAGAAGATGAGAGGATAGTCAAGCGTATTTCTATGTCGTACCAGTAGATAGTAGTATTAATCTTGTACTCTCGTATTCTTAAAGTTCTATTATTACCTGTTGTTTCTTTCGCTTCAGTCCTTATTTACTACTTGTTGATTTCTGCCCTTTTTTTTTGTTTTCCTTGAGCCGAGAGATTACGAAAATAACCTATTTATCTTCATAAGACAGGGGCAAGGTTGTGCACACATTACTTTTTTTAGACTCTCCTTGTGGGAACACAGTATGTTTATTGTTGTTATTATTATCATGCATAAAATAATTCATTATTTTTTCATAACTTGTGTCACGAGAAAAGTAGTAACCAAACATTCTTATAGTACCCCTGGATTTATGTAAAGAATAATTATCCTTAAAAAATAAGTCGACTTTATCTAATGGATCATTTGGTTTAGAGACAAATTATACATATGCATGAATTAAAATGTAAAGATTAGTAAAGTAGGAATTATTTGTTGTTTGAAGTTTAGTTTACTATATTATAACTTTATACGTAATGTATTAAAATATGTATTTAACTTTAAAATAAAATAAATATCTGTTTATTGTTACGAGGGTTAACTTTGTATTTTAATAATTTAATCCATATATCACAAACAATACATTCTTATTCTACCTCTTATCTTGTATAAAATAATATATACATTTTCGACTCATGTAAGTACTAGTATTACCAATGAGGAAAATAAAAGGAATGATAAAAAATCAAATAATAGTGATATTGAATTTTATGTGGAGATTAATTACACCAACCAAATCACCCATAAATGCAAAACATTAAAAGGAGAAAAAAAAAAAAAAAAAAAAAAAGCCAAAATCATAAAATAACAACTCTCACCATTCCAATCTATGTGAGGGGTGTTTGACTGATCATGAACTTTAACAAAAAGAAAAATTTAGAATTTGTGATCTAAAACATATAGTAGAAATATTTGTCCTCATAAAAAAAGCACATTACCAACGATAATGAGAAGTATAAATTAAATTATTTTTAAATATAAAAATATTATTTTAGAATAAATTAAAAAATACTAATTAATCATACAAAATGCAACAGATAAAGTGCTAAATAAATTAGATTCATTTGTTGGTACACGACGTTGCAGCTTCATCACCGTCAACATTTTCCCAGGCTCTACATGATTACATGAAGGTACTTCAAATATTTTAAAAATTACAAAAAGGACAGAAGGAGTAGTCAAGCAGCTATAAATAATGTTGCTCGATCAACGGAATGGAAAAATGACTTGGCCCTACGTGTTCTTCAGGGATAGTTTTCACTTTTCAGCAATGGAGAAAGTAAAACAAAAACAAAAACAAAGAAGAGAAAAGTCGTTTACATTTAGATTTTCTTTCTTTGCTAGACGAGAAAAGGTCCGTATACATGTCTAACATTATAGTTTTAAAATTATTATTTATCGAGATTTAACTAATTTTTTGATAAATAAATTAATCCTTATTATATTCTTTAATTACGGATAAAAAATAATATTGGGATCATATTTTATAATTAGTTTAGTTTAATAATTTATTTAAAATTAAACTATAAATTATAATCTGTTTAACTACTCCAATTAACATAAGAAGACTACGTGCTATAATACTTATTTTTAACATCCATTTCAAACATAAATATCAAATTGAAAATTTAATTTCAATGGTATTATTTTCATTTAAATATTTTACAAGAGAATACATTAAAGCTACAAGTGTCATCTATATTAACAAATTTTCTAGAATAAGAAGCTTATCAATCTATCTGTAAACTATTGTGAATACATCCAAATTGATTTCACAAGAGTTTCAACAATGCGAACAATCAACTACTTGATGAAAGTTAACACGAACAACATCATTCTTTAAAATACGATAAAAGATGAAAAAAACTTACTATTGATTTTATTTCATATCTTGTATATAACAAATCAAGAGAAATTTTTAGTACAATAAATAAAGAGAACTTCCAAGGGGACTCGCACCCCTAAAGAGGCAATTTACAGGCACTAAACAAATATTAACATGATATATATAGTAGTTCAAATTATATTTTATTATAACTCATTTAAAATGATGTTAACTGGTGATATGATATAAAACATTTTATAGAAGTCTATATACATTATTATAGGGATTTTAATTTTTTTTCTTAATTAAGGAGATAAGAGAAATGTCTTAATTTTTTTTATAGATTTATCATATGTTAATTTTTATAATGAAATAATATATAAATTATAAAAAATAATATTAGGATAATTTATTGATAATTGAAAACTTATCAGGGAAAAATGAGTTCAAACCATGTAGATCAAATTTTCACATCAATTAAGCATATAAGAGATAGCCCCCTAATACAATATTAACAAATCCATCACTTAAATTAACTTTTGAGATTTAATAAACTATACTTTTTAAAATTACTTGTGAATATGAATTTTTCTAGTTTGAAATCGCCTTCAAATAGTGTGGATAGATGAAAACCTTTTAATTTTAATTTTTAAATTATTTTAAAACAGTATGGGTAAATACGAAAATCTTGTAAATATTTACCAATATCTCCTTTTGTTGCACTATTATTTAAAAAATTAAGATTACTTTCTCTGTGAAAACTTCTAGTTGACAAAACCAAAATTAATAAATTTACTAAATGAGAAAAATGAATGTTTGAGATGATTATTTGCATGCAGTACTCTCCATAAAAGTAGTCTAATCAACATGGAGTAACATTTAAAAGAGTGTTGTAGTTATCGGAATTTGGGTCTCAAGTGTACCGATGATAGTTAGCATTTAAAAATTACAAATAATGCAAGTATTTTTTGAAATGACATATATGCCCTTGATCGACCATCTTTCCATTTCTATATAATAGAAAATTACCTAGTTATGAATTTGTTTAAACTTTAATTTAATTGCCCTCCGATTATTTATGCTCCCTAGGTTTAAATAATATTGTGTAATTTGATTGGTTAAGGAGATTCAAATAGACTTTTAAGTCATGTATTTATATATGATATAACATTTTTATAGCTATAAAGACCAAAAATATGATAAGAAGTTCAAGTTAAATTATCTTTCACATTTTAAAAGATGTAACTCTTTTTAAAACAGGTTAATAAAAAATAGTTTATTTCTTAAAAGAATATTGGAGTATATTTTCTTCAGCTGCATTCAGAGAAATCTTTTTCGATTGAAGGCATCTTTTCTTTATTGGATAATGCAGGATTAAGAAGTTTCAAAGGTCATCTAATCAAGCGAAAATTTGTTTCAGATAAGGATTCGGACAAGAGAAAATAACCAAAATGCTCCTAAAAACATACCCATGGACTTTATTTATTTATATTATTTATTTTTCTGAATTTACTCTGGACCAATTGTTAAAAGATGAATTTGTTCAATTATTCTAACTCTCTTTGCCTCTTTGGATATGCTTGGATTGTTTAAAAAATGGCAGTACAAATTCATTACGTAACACCTTCACTTTAAAATACCAGTGAAATGAGGACAAAAGTCACGTAATAATCACTGTACTCCTATGTATTCGTCAACTTTATTTTGAATGTTATCCAAAGGGAAGAAAGAGTGGAGAACATTATCCAGACCTCGGAAATTAATTCAAAAATGTCGAATGTGATAGTAATCTTATTTATTTTAGTGGATTAAATTTCACCGTACCCCTTTAACCTTTTAGCATAGGGAAACAACATTCCCTCACCTTTTGAATGGGAAAGAGAACCCATTTAATCGAAAAAATATTTACCCTCAAAATCGGATAACAATTGAATTTATATATAATTTTAAGGATACGTGATCTAATTTAACACAAAATGAGAAATCAGATTAATATTGAACTAAGCAATGGGAAAGTAAATGCAAACACACAAGTTGAACAATCTTAGCCTTGAAGGTTAGTCACTTTCGAGTCAGAAATGCTCTTATCGATGCCGGAACAAAATGACAAGATCATAAGAACTAGAAATAACAATATATTGCTTTGTAATGCATGTTACAATGTATCAAATGAATTATCAGACCTCCTTTATATAGTAGAGGAGTCTTACTCTATGTACATTTCTATAATAGGTAAAAGTCTCTTGATTTGCTGATTGCCGGCTCCTTGCCGATACGTGCCGAGATTTCCGCCGTAATATCCGATCGATCGCGAATATTTCGGTCTTCTGTTAGTTATCTCTGAGCTCGTTTGAGGCTAAGGTCGACCCGGACTCAGTGTTCCTCGAAGGCAGGCTTTTCCGACCTCGGGTTCTAACTCGATAGGACTCGAGGTCGATCTTCAGTCCTTGGTCGGCACGTTTCAAGCCTAATCTACTAAGTTGTAGTCGAGCTCGATTTCGACCGTATACAAATAGTCCCCTCATTTTTCGGAGAGTATACGATGAGAAACGACATGAACTTCCGATCCTAACTTCGATATTTTGTGACAAAAATGACAAATCAGTTAAAATGTCTCGTCAGTCAAGTCTTAATGGCATTAAATGCCTGTCATTTTGCTGGTCAGCCACTCCCAGATGTAAACAGTCACTGAGAAACTATAAATATCCCCTCATTAGTTCATTCAAACATTACTTTCAAACCTTTTGACCTCGTACCTTAGAAATTTCAACACTCTCAAGCATCAATTTTCTGGTTATTGTGAAATCCTTTTATAACGATTTCTGGTTTTTATCCCAAACCATCAAGCATACTGTCACGACCCAAATTCCCTCTGTTGGGTATCGTTATGGCACCTAGTGTTAGGGATTAGGTAAGCCTAGCAGTTACTGAATAACAACAAAAATAAAAGGAAAACTAACAGTCTTGAAATAGAATCTCAACAGAATATACAAACTTTCCAAAAACCGGTAGTACAAGTCATAAGCTCTACGAATCTTCCATAACTTCTAAGTACAACTGTTTGGAAATAAATACAACAATGCATGAATAATAAATACGAAGAAGGTGACTCCGAAGACTGCGAACGCAGCAGCACGTTACCTTGAGTCTCCTCGGCAATCATCCACACAACTACTACAATATATACCTGGATTCGCACACAAAAATGTGCAGAAGTGTAGTATGAGCACACCACAGCGGTGCCCAGTAAGTATCAAGACTAACCTCGGTGGAGTAGTGACGAGGACTAGTCAAGACACCACTGGTCTACAAAATAAATAGCATGAATATAGAAATGATCGAACGTTATATCTATCTAAGACTTCACGGAATAATTCACAACAATGATAATATAAGCGGAAGGAAATTACAGAAATCAATCATGAAACAACACAAAAATACACAGAAAGATGGACAGCAAATAAGCTGAATCGAAAGGAAACACAATACAATAGAGAACACCGATAACTCAACTCCACGTCGGTTTGTTCACATCGGGCCTTAGCCATTAAAATCCATAACTGGTAGAAATCTTTAAACAGCAGTTCGTATGAAAAACTTTTGCAAATAAAATTATTTTAGTATGGAGGAGTTTACTTTGAAAACATACTTTCTCCAAAAGTAGATATAATATAAGTATAATTAATAGAGAGAATTACGTAAAACATAGTTTCTTTCAAAATACGAAGCTTTCCAAAGAGACTTTCCCAATAAATGATTTTCAAATATCATTTTAGGCAAGACTCATGCTTTTCAAATATACCTTCGATGTAAAAGTCATTCAAATATAATAATTTCAAAACCATTTCTTTTTCAATAAAATCCTTTGATCAAAATCTCCTCAAGATTTATCCACCGGAACTCAGTCCGTAGATAAGAAATTTCCATGCAGTATAGGAGGAATATCAAATCTTGCCAATAAATGCACTAAATAACAAACATGAACAACAGAAAATAATAATACATAGATACGGCAATGAATGTCCCCTCGCGCTAGATAACGTAAACACGGCACGGAATGTCCCCTCGCGCTAAATAACATAAACACGGAATGGAATGTCCCCTCGTGCTAAATAACATAAACATGGCACGGAATGTCCCCTCGTGCTAGCATAACATAAACATGGCACGCATGTCCCCTCGTGCTAAATAACATAAACATGGCACGACATGTCCCCTCGTGCTAAATAAAATAAGCATGGCACGACATGTCCCCTCGTGTTAACATAACATAAACATGGCACGTAATGTCCCCTCGTACTAACATAACATAAACATGGCACGACATGTCCCCTCGTGCTAAATAACATAAACATGGCATGGAATGTCCCCTTGTGCTAACATAACATAAACATGGCACGACATGTCCCCTCGTGCTAACGTAACATAAACATGGCACAGAATGTCCCCTCGTGCTAAATAACATAAACATCAAATTGGCAAAACGAATCAACAACAAGAATCATAAATCACAACATCCCGGCAAGGGAGTCAATGACACAAACAGTAGCATCAACAGTATAAACAACAATATAGATCATACCATCCCGGCAAGGGAGTCAACAATAAAAACAATATCATTAACAACATAAACAATAATAGAAACCATAACATCCCGGCAAGGGAGTCAACAAGACAAACAACATCATTAACAACAGAATAATAAGAGAAACCACACAATCCCGGAAAGGGAAACAACTATAACCAATCTCACTTAAACAGTTAACTTTACGGAATAATCTCAACTTCAACAAAGGCCCAGTAATAGGCAACATCAAGGAAATACCAATAACGTAAATGTATAACAATTAGACCTAAGTAGCACTTAAGGGAATAGTCATATAAATCACAATGTAAGACTCACGGGCATGCTTGACTCCAACGAATAAATGTTCCAACTACGGCTAGTCAACTATAAGGCTAGATGATACTGACTATAGTCAATTAGGCAAGTTAGGAAGAAAATATAGCATGATGACAAAAGAAGTAGAATATTCAGTTAAGTCAAGTAAGGTCAAATAGCCAACGAAGGAATCCAAAAAAAAATATTTCTAATTTAAACAGGAAGGGATGAGATTAACAACCAAGGATCCAAATGTAACAATTACAATCATAAACAGGTAATATAAGGACCTACGAATCCTAAAAAGCCAATCTAATTGCAAATAAGTCTGAGTACGCACTCGTGACCTCGTATACATGGACTACAATCAACAAAGAAGACTCAATCCTAAGGGGTAGTTCCCCCACACAAGGTTAGGCAAGATACTTACCTTGACTCCAAGAATCCAAATCAAGCCTCTAGCACCGCTTTCCTCTCGAATCCGACTCCGAAACAACCGTATCCAGACATAATTGACCCAATAACATCAATAATGCTAAACAATTCAATTCTAATGCCCAACATTATTATAAAATTCCAAAAATCGACCCCGGGCCCTCTTGGTCAAAACACGAGGTTCTGACCAAAACCCGATCACCCACGAGTCTGAATATATAATTTGTCTTGAAATCCGACCCCAAAATGAGGTCAAATACCCAAAAATTCAAAAATCCCTAACTCTACCCAAAACCCCAATTTTTACCCTTTAATTCCATGATTTTTGTCCTAGAATCTAATAATTGTTGATGAAAATGGAAGAAAATGAAGTTAGGATTACTTACCTATGAAACTATGGTGAAGAAGTTCTTCAAAAATCGCCCAAGAGGTGTGGAAGAAAGAGTTTGTGAAAAATTGTGAAGAATCCCGTAACTATTATGTTTTTGGCTTTAAAAATCACTAGGCCAATATTCCTCTATGCGTTCGCGACCCCATGTCCACGTTCGCGAAGGCTTAACTGATTTGGCCTTTGCGTTCGCGTGCTAAGGACCGCGTTCGCACAGGGTAAAACACACTTAGCCCCTAGGTCCACTCTTACGCTGTGCGTTCGGGACCACCCTGGTGCATTCGCATAGTAGCCCCAGACCCTCACTCCGCGATCGCGGCCTACATAGTGAGATCGCACTAGCTTAATCCTGCCCAGCCCAAACTTGTGCTATACGTTCGCAGCCTTACCTGTGCGTTCGCATAGCCTAAATTATTAGACACCAGATAACAACACTAACCCCAAAAATTTCCTAAGGAATTTGCACTCCGACGCCTACCCGAAACTAACCCGAGCCCTCGGGACTCGAAACCAAATATACACCCAACCTCAAAAACATCCTACAGACTTATTCAAGTAATCAAAACACCGAAAAACATTATAACCATCGAATTAAACCTCAAAATCAGTGAAATTTCTTTAAACTTCTAAAACTTTCAAATTTTCCTTTTATGATCCGAATCACGCCAAACGAAGTCCGTTTATTTCCAAATTTTAAAGACAACACATATAAAACATATTGAACATATTTCGGGCTCCGGAACCAAGATACGGGCCTGATACCACAGGTTTCACCTCAAATTTCATTTTCAAAAACCTTTATATTTTTCAGAAAATAATTTTCTTTAAAAATTCATTTCTCGGACTTGGGACCTCGGAATTCGATTCTGAGCATACGCCCAAGTCCCATATTTTCCTACGGACCATCGGGGACCGTCAAATCACGAGTCCGGGACCGTTTACCAAAAATGTTGACCGAAGTCAACTTTATTCAAATTTCTAACACAAAAATTATCATTTTTATCAGTTTTTCACATAAAGGCTTCCCGGCTACATGCCTAGGTTGCGCACGCAAATCCAGGTGAGATAAAAGGAGATTTTCACGACCTCAAAACATAGAACTAGCTAGAAATATACGGGATGACCTTTTGGGTCATCACATCCTCCCCCTTTTAAACAAACGTTTGTCCTCGAACGTGCCAGGATTCACCTTGAACTCATCCAATTACTGATTGTACACTTCTAACACATACCCGCGGGTGATCCCACGTCACCCCAATCCATGAAAGTCTGACGAAATAATCATAATTGCAATATAGCCTTCACATCACCACTGATAAGCCTCCTACCTCTACTTCTCACCCTCTACTCATTTACAAAAGACCCGATTCTAAATCCATGGAATTAGTCTCAATAAGCTGCACCAACTCATGACTACACCCACAAGGAACGACCACATAACATAGTACATCACATATAGGCTCATATAACACTTTTGATCACAATAGCTTCCTGAAATCAACTCGACATTGGCAATTAGCCCCACATTTGATCTGTTCTCAAACCCCATAACACTGATAATGATGCAATGAAAACAAAGCCTTCATTATTAAACATTCGATTCACCAGCCACAACTGATACCACCGGGGACACATCCCGCAAACTAAATTAAAGAAAACACATAACGAAATGAGTGAATGTGAAAATGGAAACATATAAAGGAAATATCAAACAAGCCCATTGGCACAACTCTCTATCAATACCAACTTACCAAAATCAATATAACAAGGAAGAAGCAAAGAATATGAATAAATCATAAGGATACCATCCTGATAAAATTTCCACTGCGGTACTCAGCCCGGTCCAAACATATCGAATCACAAAAATCACAAGGACCTCGTCCTCAACTCTGAATTACATACCGAAAATATATCATACCAATTGAAATTCCTCCACTAATTCATCTCAGCTGATAAAATCATAACGCTAGCTGATATCACATCTCGATGGAATATAAAATCACAAATCATAAGCAAATATTTAGGAAAATCACATAAAGCTTTCCACGAAGAACAACAAGGACTCACTTCCATTTTCACCACTATTAAGAATGAAATAAACAACGATAGATACGGGCTACTACTCATAGAATCTCCCAACAGGAGCAAACACAAAATGGAGTGCAGAACATGGAACTCACTCATAAATGAAACAACAAATAAGGGAACTCGTCCCGACCAGTAGAACTATAATGAAATACAATTGATTCCCCTCTGTAACACATCAAAACATACCTGTGTGATGATATCCGGCACAACGGTCTCCGACCTACTATATGCAACACATCAACGGGTTGGGCCTCCCCCTCTTAGGCGCCCCCTACTTACTTGAATACCCTGCTACCATACACCTACCTGAATCCTGGGACAATCTCTCATCCTGTGGCTAACATCTCCACTCTGAAAACAATCTCGCTGCGGACATGGCTGTGGAAAAACACATAATACGAATCCTCTGAGACACATGAGTACTTGAAATCCCATGCTAAGCCGGTAATGCAAACTGAACTGGTTGACCCATAAAACTTTTATCGTGTCGTACCTTTCCTCCATAATATGGACCAGTAGATTCCTCCGACCTATGAGGCCTCATTTCCTCCCTGATCTCGTCTGTCCTCTCGCTTCCGGTCTCACATGCTCTCTAACCGATGAGCGATCCCCCCACCTGCTGAAACGAGGCATCCTACTCTAACTCTCGAGTCTCGCTAAACCGAATATCATGTCTGAATCTCCCAAATGGCTCTACGGTCTCATCTCCCAGCTGAAGCAACCAAGCGAAGTGCATGTCTGGCCCACTCACTGAATCTAACGGCATGCTCCCATAGTGACACAACGCCCTGACGCAACTGCTCAAACTCCGCGCGCCGTGCATCCGGAAGGAACTGAGGTGCAACCTCCCTCAAAGCATCTCCAAAAACTGAATCCATGCTAAAGAAGCTAACTCGGTCAGGTGGCGCCAACTCATATGCCGCCACCACTGATCCACCCACTACTCTGAACCTGAGACATGACAAAAACAAACCCGCTTGTCTCCACAATACCCGAAGCATGAAGAATATAGTGACACTCCTCCCGGAAACCCTGGGAACCATCTGCCGCCAATCCACTGAAAGATAGAAGGGTGATACTTTCTGTACCTCTCAAGTTCAAGGTATTTTTCCTCTAAGGCTAATGTCCTAACCACAGGCTGAACTGAAACCACATGTCGTGCTGTCATGACAACGGGTACCTGACCAATGTTATCTCGCTTCTCTAGAGTGTAGACGGTGGGAGTCTGAACTCCTCCCCTGATCTGTGAAGCAACCGGTGCACTAGAATCAACCCTGCCTGAGTCAATGTACCACTTATACTCAAAACTGCGCTTAGGTCTCCTGAAGTCCGGGGTAGCAACAAGCACCCCCAGTACCTGTCCCCTAACTAGAACTACTGGAGACTCCTCAATGCCTGCTTTGGTGCATCTTAACTGCGACACGTGCTCCTCGTTGGCCTCGGTCTCTGACCCTTGCGACACTTGCTTCGGGGTAACATCATCAGGAACCACCGTTCGTGTCCTCACCATTGGTGAGAGAATGGAACGATAATTTCAAACTTTAAGATCAATAAACTCGCACGATAGGAATGAAGGAAGTGAAATTTTCCTAATAGTTCCGCAGCCTCTCGAAGATAAGTACAAACGTCTCCGTACCGATCCGCAAGACTCTACTAAACTCGCTTATGACTCGTAGAACATATGAACCTAGAGCTCCGATACCAACTTGTCACGACCCAAATTCCATCCGTTGGGTATCGTGACTAGGTAAGCCTAGCAGTTACTGAATAACAACAAAAATAAAAGGAAAACTAGCAGTCTTGAAATAGAATCTCAACAACATATACAAACTTTCCCAAAACTGGCAGTACAAGTCATAAGCTCTACGAATCTTCTACAACTTCTAAGTACAACTATTTGGAAATAAATACAACATTGTATGAATAATAAATACGAAGAAGGCGACTCTGACGCCTGGGAACGCAGCAGCAGGTTACCTTGAGTCTCATTGGCAATCATCCACACAACTACTACAATATATACCTGGATCAGCACACAAAAATGTGCAGAAGTGTAGTATGAGCACACCACGGCGGTGCCCAGTAAGTATCAAGACTAACATCAGTGGAGTAGTGACGAGGACTAGTCAAGACACCACTGGTCTACAAAATAAATAGCATGAATATAGAAATGATCGAACGTTATAACTATCTAAGAATTCACGGAATAATTCACAATAATGACAATATAAGCGGAAGGAAATTACAGAAATCAATCACGAAACAGCACAAAAATACACAGAAAGATGGACAGCAAAACAAGCTGAATCAAAAGGAAACACAATACAATAGAGAACACCGATAACTCAACTCCACGTCGGTTTGTTCACATCAGGCCTTTGCCATTAAAATCCATAACTGGTAGAAATCTTAAAACAATAATTCGTATGAAATTTTTTTTCAAATAAAATCATTTTAGTATGGAAGAGTTTACTTTGAAAACATACTTTCTCCAAAAGTAGATATAAGTATAATTATTAGGGAGAATTACGTAAAACATAGTTTCTTTCAAAATATGAAGCTTTCCAAAGAGACTTCCCCAATAAATGACCTCCAAATATCATTTTAGGCAAGACTAGTACTTTTCAAGTATACCTTCGATGTAAAAGTCATTCAAATATAATCATTTCAAAACCATTGCCTTTTCAATAATACTTTTCAATAAAATCCATTGATCAAAATCTCTTCAAGATTTATCCACCGGAACTCAGTCCGTAGCTCAGAAATTTCCATGCAGTACAGGAGGAATATCAAATCTTGCCAATAAATGCAGTAAATAGCAAACAGGAACAAGGAAATTAATATTACATAGATACGGCACAGAATGCCCCCTCGTGCTAGATAACGTAAACACGGCACAGAATGTCCCCTCGTGCAAAATAACATAAAAATGGCACGGAATGTCCCCTCGTGCTAAATAACATAAACATGGCACGGAATGTCCCCTCGTGCTAAATAACATAAACATGGCACGGAATGTCCCCTCGTGCTAACATAACCTAAACATGGCGCGACATGTCCCCTCGTGCTAAATAACATAAACATGTCACGGCATGTCCCCTCGTGCTAAATAACATAAGCATGGCACGACATGTCCCCTCGTGCTAACATAACATAAAGATGACACAGAATGTCCCCTCGTGCTAACATAACATAAACATGGCACGACATGTGCCCTCGTGCTAAATAACATAAACATGGCACGGAATGTCTCCTCGTGCTAACATAACATAAACATGGCACGACATGTCCCCTCATGCTAACATAACAGAAAAATGGCACGGAATGTCCCCTCGTGCTAAATAACATAAACATCAAATTGGAAAAACGAATCAACAACAAGAATCATAAATCACAACATCCCGGCAAGGGAGTCAATGACACAAATAGTATCATCAACAGTATAAACAACAATATAGATCATACCATCCCGGCAAGGGAGTCAACAATAAAAACAATATCATTAATATGATAAACGGTAATAGAAACCATAACATCCCGGCAAGGGAGTCAACAAGGCAAACAACATCATTAACGACAAAATAATAAGAGAAACCACACAATCTCGGCAAGGGAAACAACTATAACCAATCTCACCTAAACAACTAACTTCACAGAATAATCTCAACTTCAACAAAGACCCAGTAATAGGCAACATCAAGGAAATACCAATAATGTAAATGTATAACAATTAGACCTAAGTACCACTTAAGGGAATAGTCATATAAATCAGAATGTAAGACTCACGGGCATGCTTGACTCCAACGAATAGATGTTCCAACGACAACTAGTCAACTATAAGGCTAGATGACACTAACTATAGTCAATTAGGCAAGCTAGGAAGAAAATATAGCATGATGACAAGAGAAGTAGAATATTCAGTGAAGTAAAGTAAGGTCAAATAGCCAACGAAAGAATCCAAAAAAAATAATTCTAATTTAAACAGGAAGGGATGAGATTAACAACCAAGGATTCAAATGTAACAATTACAAATCATACACAGGTAATATACGGACCTACGAATCCTAAAAGACCAATCTAATTGCAAATAAGTCCGAGTACGCACGCGTCACCTCGTATACATGGACTACAATCAATAAAGAAGACTCAATCTTAAGGGGTAGTTCCCCCACACAAGGTTAGGCAAGATACTTACCTCGACTCCAAGAATCCAAATCAAGCCTCTAGCACCGCTTTTCTCTCGAATCCGACTCTGAAACAATCATATCTAGACATAATTGACTCAATAACATCAATAATGCTAAACAATTCAATTCAAATGCCCAACATTCATCCTAAAATTCCAAAAATCGACCGCGGGCCCTCTTGGTCAAAACACGAGGTTCGGACCAAAACCCGATCACCCACGAGTCTGAATATATAATTTGTCTTGAAATCCGACCCCAAAATGAGGTCAAATTGCCAAAAATTCAAAAATCCCTAACTCTACCCAAAATCCCAATTTATAACCTTTAATTCCATGATTTTTGGCCTAGAATCTAATAATTGTTGATGAAAATGGAAGAAAATGATGTTAGGATTACTTACCTATGAAGCTATGGTGAAGAAGTTCTTCAAAAGTCGCCCAAGAGGTGTGGAGAAGAAAGAGTTTGTGAAAAATGGTGAAGAATCCCGTAACTATTCTGTTTTTGGCTTTAAAAATCACTGGGCCAATATTCCTCTATGCGTTTGCGACCCCATGTCCATGTTCGTGAAGGCTTAACTGATTTGGCCTATGCGTTCACGTGCTAAGGGCCGCATTCAAATAGGGTAAAACACACCCAGCCCCCAGGTCTCCTCTTACATTGTGCGTTCGCGACCACCCTGGTGCGTTCGCATAGCAGCCCCAGACCCTCACTCCGCGATCGCGACCTACATGGTGAGATCGCACTGCTTAATCCTGCCCAGCCTAAACTTGTGCTATGCGTTCGCAGCCTTACCTGTGCGTTCGCATAGCCTAAATTATTAGACACCAGATAACAGCACTAACACCAGAAATTTCCTAAGGCATTTGCACTCCGACGCCTACCCGAAACTCACCCGAGCATTCGGGGCTCGAAACCAAATAGACACCCAACCTCAAAAACATCCTACAGACTTATTCAAGTAATCAAAACACCAAATAACATCATAACCATCGAAATAAACCACAAAATCAATGAAATTCCTTTAAAATTCTAAAACTTCTAAATTTTCCATTTATGATCCGAATCATGCCAAACGAAGTCCGTTTATTTCCAAATTTCACAGATAATACACATAAAACATATTGAACATGTTCTGGGCTCCAGAACCAAGATACGGGCCCGATACCACAGGTTTCACCTCAAATGTTTTTTCAAAAACCTTTATATTTTTCAGAAAATAATTTTCTTTAGAAATTCATTTCTCGGACTTGGAACCTCGGAATTCGATTCCGGGCATACGCCCAAGTCCCATATTTTCCTACGGACACTCCGGGATCGTCAAATCATGGGTCCGGGTCCGTTTACCAAAAATGTTGACTGAAGTCAACTTTATTAAAATTTTTAACACAAAAATTATCATTTTTATCAATTTTTCACATAAAGGCTTCCTGGCTACACGCCCGGGCTGCGCACACAAATCAAGGTGAGATAGAAGGAGGTTTTCACGACCTCAGAACATAGAATTAGCTATAAATATATGGGATGACCTTTTGGGTCATCACACATACTCTTTTAACTTTCTTTTTTTTCTTCATTTTGCAAAAAATGGCGAAGACCTCAAAATCCGTTCCCAAAAAGAAACTCCCTCTGCCTCGTGACCGGCTGAATAGGAAAATGTTTCGTCCGCTACTATTGAGGAACCGGCACTAGAACCTCCTTTGAAGATGTTCGTTGTTGCGGGGTGCCCCAGCGATGCTGATTTCAAGGTCGAGAAACCCTCCTTGGTACCAGGTCTGTGTGAACCGGTCTCAAGATATATATGCTCGGTCATCGATAGTTTACTCTTTAAGGTCAAGGAGGATTTCAACTGGGTTAATAAGCATGTGGTGGTCCCTACACCCGAGGAAGCGATCACTACCCACGTAGAGAGTTTTAAGTGTTTACACTTATCCCTTCACGTTGGGCCACTTGGATCCGATCATCATCGCCTTCTGTAAGAGGTACAAGGTGACCCTCGGTCAAATTCATCCTTCTTTGTAGAGGATACTAATTCTCCTCCACTTCTTCGTAAACAAAATTGAGGGGTGTCCCTTCACCATCGATCATCTCATGCGTATGTACAGTCCCCGACTCTATCAAGGGCGATTGATAAAACTTTCCCTTGGGCCAGTAAGGCCCCATTCTTGAGCATCGACGGAGATTGAGACCGAGGATGGTTAGGCTGATTCGTCCGAATGAAGACCTCGAATTTAATTCCGGCCGAGGATATGCCATTTCCTAAGAAATGGAGCATGACACGTAAGTATAAACTTGATTTTAACATTTCAATTATGAATTTTCCTTTTCCTCCCTTCTCATAGATGTTTTGTGGTGGTGCAGTTGTTTCTCGGATACCGGATGCAGTTCCTCGACTCAAGGAGTAGGTCAAGGGCATCGTGTCGCAGAAGCCATATTCCGTGTGCGTATGGTGCAAACTTTCGAAGGGCCGGAGGGAGGCCTGTTCTCACGGTGAGATTCCTCTCCTAAGTGGATAACACTTAGGTTTCTTGTTGTGCCCGTTCTCACTTCTTTTTCCTTTGCAAGTCTTCCCTAAGATGTCGCAATGAGGTGTCCATCCGGTGATGAAGATATTCTCCCCGAACCATCTACTCTGAGGCAGGATAAAGAGAAGAAAAGAATAATGGCTCTGAGTTCTCCGAGCTCCAAGAAGAAGAAACCAAGGAGGAGGCTGGTGCGAAAATCCAAAGAAAGTACCAGCCACCGGAGAGCTCCCATCAAACTCACTCCACCGGTTGAGGGATGAGTCTAATGAAGAAGAAGAAGCCTTTTAACTGGTGGCCCACGTGCGATCACAGTTCGAGGGATGATGGGCCCTAAATTAGAGAGATGCGGCACCGAATCGCCCCGAATCAGGGGGTCGATGGAGAGGCATTGGTCGAGGCCTCGGAACTAGAGAGGGGAGAGGCCATTTTGCCTCAAGTTAGGGAGGCCGATAAGGAGGCTTCAGCCGGTGCTCTCAGGAAGAGGGCAATGCCCTGAAGGATGCACTTGGATTGATAGATGTCTCTGAGTCGCCTTCGTTTACTGACTCCATGATCAACGAGGCTCAGACGCTTAGAGGTCACCTCAGCGAAGGGCCCCAAGGGGTAGCAGACTCTCTTAACAACTTTTTTGATGGCTTAGATTCTACTGCCTCGTAGGACGTCACCGGGTCGGATGACGTACCGGTACCGAAGAAGAGACCATCTTCGGGAGCTAATGGGTCTTCTTCAAGTACAAAATTAGTAAACCGGCTCCCAGCTGTGAGTGAAGATCTTGACCGGAAGTGGTCAATCATTATGTCTATCCCGGAGGATGCCCGGATTCTCTGTGCCCCCAGGTATCTTCGGTTCCTGGTGACAGAAGATGATCAAGCCAAGATGGACGAGATGAAAGAACCATGCCTGCTCAACTAAGCACAACAGACGTTAAATCAAGTAACTTTGGATGCCTCTTTATTATGTACTTAGATAAAGTCACAAACAATCGTAACATTTGTTTTGTGCTTGCAGGCCTCGGTGCTTCATCAAGAGATTTTTCTCTGATATTGGGAAGAGTTAAACCATCATGAGGCCAAGACTCGGGAGCTTACTGAGAAGAGGGATGCTTACAAGCTTCTCAGTGAGAAACTCCATGCTGAGGTAGAAGCGGGTCAGAAGGAGCACGCCGACTTGGTCGAGCTGGTAAGAAGAGTATTTGAAGTTAGTGACGATGAGTCAGACATAGTGGCTAACGGTCCTAACCCAAAGGTTCAAAAGAAACTTGGCCATATCGAGAAGCTCCATGCGGTGGTGGATACGGTAAAAGCTGAGGCTGAAGAACGGAAAAGAAACATGGACCGCTTGGCCTCAGAAAAGGAGACTGCCCATGCACAATTGGCTTCGACTGAGGTCCAATTCCGGTCTGCAAAGGAAAAGGCCTTGGTGCAGGCCAAAAAGATCGAGGAGCTCCAGTCTCAGTTGAGTTCGGCGGTCTCCGGTCAAGAAAATCTAGCCAAGGAGCTCGAGGAGGCCAAGTCAGAGGTCGTCGTGGTCAATGCCCAGGACGATGAGATGGTGGACCAGTACAAGGCCGATGCTGAGGCGTCTCAAGACCAAGTGAAAAATATAGTAGAGCATACAAACTGGCAATCCCGAAGGGAGGCCCTCGAGGGAGTTCATGCTTGGGGTTTTGACTATTGGCTGAGATCGAGAATGCCAAAGTGTTCGAAGCTAAGGACAGGAAGCTAGCCTATCCCGAGGAGGACGATTATGAGGGTTATGAAGATTCAGGTGAGTCTGAGGGTGGTAGAGACCCCGAAGGCGATTATGCGGCCCTTGAAGAAGACTAGCCCACTTAAGATCTTTTTAGATGTGTTTGTCTTTCTGCTTTTTGAGGCCGTTCGGCCTTTGTAAAAATTTGTTGGGGCTACTTGGCCCTTGTAAAAAGAATTTTGGATGTGTATATATAAGGCTTTTACCCTTTCACATCTTTTGAATTTTTTCTTTGTTTTATTATTTATATTCGCAAAGATCGAAATGACTTAGCATTAAATAATTAGATTATGTTCGAAGGATCAAACAAACCTTGACTTTAACATTATTCTATTTTAAGGCATCTTGGGGATTCGGTGTTATCGAAAACTTTTTCTCAAATTAATTTAGATTATTGTTTGCCGAGGGTAGCCTTTAGAACCGGTTATAAATTTTTTTTGAAGGCCTTGTTTTTTTTACGGGTCTCGGACGTCTCAGAGCCGTGTTAATATGGCGGTAGCCTAGTGTGGTAGGGTGTTGATAGAATACTTTTGATCTTGTGGTCTTCAAGGAATTTGGTTACTTTGTTGTCGATGAATTGTTTCCCATTATCGCATACAATCTCGACCAGCATTCCGAATTGGCATATGCTGTGGTCTCAAATGAAATCGATGAATTCCTTATCCCTGAACTTCTCGTACGCCTGGGCTTCCACCCATTTAGAAAAATAGTCAGTTATAAACAATACAAATTGAGTCTTACCCGGTGCCCATATAAGGGGGCCAACGATGTCCATTCCCCCCTTCATGAACGGTGATGGTGACAAAACCGAATGCAGCAGCTCCCCCCGGTTGATGAATCATCATAGCATGACTTTGACATTCATCACATTTTCGAACGAACTCCATTGCATCTTTTTCCATATCGATCCAGTAGTAACCGGCTCTGACTATTTTTCGAAACAGTGATTCGGCGCCCGAATGATTTCCACAGGTACCTTCGTGGATTTTCCTCAAAATGTACTCAGTATCCCCCGGCCCTAGACATATTGCAAGTGGGCCATCAAATGTTCTTCTGAATAGGGTTCCGTCTTCAGACAGGCTAAATCGGGTTGCCTTTGTACGTAGGGCCCTCAATTTTTTTGGATCCGAGGGAAGTTTACCGGTCCTAAGATATTTCATGTACTTATTCCTCTAGTCCCACGTTAGGCTTGTTGAGTTGATCTCGACATGGCCTTCTTCCACCACCGATATCATAAGTTGTACGACTTCCCCTGAGTTGAACTCGTCGTCTTTGACCGATGAACCCAAGTTTGCAAGGGCATCGACCTTGCTATTTTGATCCCGAGGTACATGTTACAAAGTCCATTCGTTGAACCGATGTAATGTTACCTGTAACTTGTCCAAGTATCTTTGCATTCATTCTTCTCTGACCTTGAATGTACCATTAACTTGGTTTACCACAAGGAGGGAGTCACATTTTGCTTCGATCATCTCTTCCCCCAGGCCTTTATCTAGCTCAAGTCCTGCAATCATGGCCTCATAGTCGGCCTCGTTGTAAGTCAATTTCACAGTCTTAATAGATTGTCTAATTATGTTACCTGTTGGTGGCTTCAGTACGATGACAAGTCCAAACCCTTTTGCGTTTGAGGCGCCATCCGTAAAGAGGGTCCAGATTCCCGAGGAAGTCCCTGAGTTAACTAATACTCTCTTTCAACCTCGAGTATTAGGGTCGGCGTAAAGTCGGCCACAGAGTCTACCAAAATTTGAGACTTAATGGAGGTTCGGGGTCGGTACTCAATATCGTACCCACTTATTTCTATGGCCCATTTGTCCAACCGGCCGAAGAGTTTGGGCTTAAGCATAATGTTCCTCAATGCGTAAGTAGTTATGACACATATGGGTAACACTGGAAGTATGGATTTAGCTTCCTAGAGGCGCAAAGCGAGCCCCAGTTTTTCTAGGTGAGGGTACCTAGTTTCGGCCTCACCTAGGGTCCTGCTAACATAGTAAATTGGAAATTTCATACCTTGCTCTTCCCGGACTAGGAATCCACTTACCACTATCTACGAAACTGCCAAGTACAAAAAATTGATCGTCTGCCTTTGGTGTGTGAAGTAGCGACGGGCTCGATAAGTACCGTTTGAGTTCCTCCAAAGCTCGTTGACATTCTGGGGTCCACGAGAAGTTATTCTTCTTCTTCAATAGTGCAAAGAATCGGTGGGTCTTGTCGGATGACCTTGAAATAAATCACCCCAGGGTGGCTGTGTGCCCCGTTAACCTTTGCACAACCTGTACATTGTCTACGACCGTGATATCTTCGATGGCTTTGATTTTATCGGGATTGATCTCGATTTTCGAATTGGATACCATGAATCCAAGGAATTTACCCGACCCAACTCCAAACGCACAATTTTCTAGGTTCAACTTCATATTATATTGCTTCAGTATGCTGAAGGTTTCCTACAAATGTTTTAAATGGTCTTCTGCTCGCAAGGACTTAACCAACATGTCGTCAATGTAAACTTCCATTAATTTTCCTATTTGTTTCTCGAATTTCTGATTTACTAGGTGATGGTATGTGACACCGGCATTTTATAATCCAAATGGCATCACATTATAACAGTATGTGCCGTATTTAGTGATGAATGAAGTTTTTTCCTGGTCACTCGGGTTCATCCATATTTGGTTGTACCAGGAATAGGTGTCGATAAAACTAAGGATCTCGTGGCCGGCCGTGGCATCGATCATACGATCAATGTTGCGCAAAGGAAAGGAGTCTTTGGGACATGACTTATTCAAATCTTTGTAATCTGAACATATTCTTAGTTTATTCCTTTTTTAGGTACTACCACTACATTTGCTTCGCAATCCGGGTATTTAACCTCCCGAATAGACCCTATTTTAAGGAGTTTAGATACCTCGTCCTTGATGAAGGCATGCTTGATCTCGGACTGGGGTCTCCTCTTTTGTTTGACCGGGTGGAACTTTAGGTCCAGGATTAGCTTGTGAGTGGTTATCTTTTGCGGTATCCTTCTCATGTCAAGGTAGGACCAAGAAAAACAATCTTTGTTAGTTATAAGAAATTGAATGAGTTTTTCCTTGAGCTCAGAGCTTATCCTCGTGCCCAGATATACCTTTTGATCGAGCAGGCGTTCTCGCAATATGACTTGTTCCAGCTCCTCGACCATAAATTTAGTGGCGTCAAAATTGTCGGGGGCTATAAAAGATCTGGGAACCCCATAATCATCATTCTCGACTTCTTTTTGTTTGTCCTAATCTGCCGAGGATGGTATCAGTGATTGCTATTTGGACCTGTTTTTGACCATCTGGTTCGTATCCTTTGATGTTGAGATTGTAGACGATGATCATCTCCTCGACTGTGAAAATTTCCTTTGCAGGCAGTTGTTCACCGTAGGATATTTTGACTTCGCCAGGTGTTGGGAATTTGAGTGTCTGGCATAGTGTCGAGGGCACCGCCCTCATGTTTTGGATACATGGTCTTCCGAATAAAGTGTTGTACCTCATGTCTCCTTCGATCATATAAAATTTAGTTTTCTGGATGGTCCTAGCGGTGTTTACTGGTAATATTATTTCACCTTTAGTGGTTTCTTATGCCATGATGAATCCGTTTAGAACTCGAAATACAGGCACGACTTGGTCTTGTAGGCCGAGCTGTTCCATGACCCTCGATTGAATGATGTTGGCTGAGCTACCTGGATCAGTTAACATACGTTTAACCCAAATTTTATTTACGAGTACAAATATTACCAATGCATCATTATGGGGCTATACGATCCCTTCTGCATCCTCATCGCTGAAAGATAAGGTTCCTTCCGGCATGTACTCTCGAG
Organism: Nicotiana knightiana; assembly: GCA_005239525.1. Taxonomy (NCBI): domain Eukaryota; kingdom Viridiplantae; phylum Streptophyta; class Magnoliopsida; order Solanales; family Solanaceae; genus Nicotiana; species Nicotiana knightiana. The sequence goes on along the minus strand of ML400062.1, from coordinate 36,981 downwards.
TTTGTTTCTCCCTAGTGATAGATAGTTTGGTGCATTTCAACATCGGCCCCTGTGGGATATCAACCCCACTGATGATCATGTTAATGACGTGCTGAGGTTCTTCTTGTTATGCCTATTTGTTAGAATCCCTATTCCTGAAATGATTCTTGGCTCGGACGCTCAAGAATTCTCGAAGGTGCCCATTGTTGAAGTCGGGCTACTTCCTCTCTCAGCTGTCGACAATCTTCCGTTCTGTGACCGTGAGTGCTATGATATTTTCAAATCTCGTTAGGATCCCTTTGGGTCAGATCGTATTGTAGAGGTCGAGGTCATTTGGTATCTTTGATGCGCCTGATAGCTGATACAATGGGGGTATCATTGACATTAAAGTTGTATTTCGATTACCTCGATGCTTCTTTATGACCGATGGACCTGTCGAAGTTATTTTTGGTCATGAGTCCCCAGTTGCTTTGACCTCACTCATTTCTCTTTTCGTTTCTCATAGAGTTCCACTCGGATCCACTACTTTTCTGATCTCCATTATATGGCTGATACTGATCCTTGTTTGGTCTCGGTTCATGATCGACGTCTCTCTTGACTCTATCGAGGGTTCTGATAGGATAAACAGACCTCGAAGGGGCCCGAGTTGATCATCTTCGACTTTGATTTTTGATTGATACCGGTTATGCATGTCAGTCTAGGTAACGACCGGGTATTCTATCAGGTTCTGGTTCAACTACTGTGAAGCCACCGATTTTTGAATATTGCGTCCCTGAGTGAAAACTTGAACAACCCAATCATCAGCGATCAGTGGCAAATCCATTCATTCTATTTGAAATCAGGACACGAATTCTCTGAGCATTTTGCTATCCTTCTGTTTGACTTTGAAAAGGTCCGATTTCCTGGTCTCGACCTTGATGGCACCAGTATGTGATTTTGCGAAAGAGTATACAAGCATAGCAAATGAGTCAATAGAATTAGGAGTTAAGTCGTGATACCATGTCTAGCTCCCTTTGACAGGGTCTCCCTAAATTTTTTCAGCAGAACAGACTCGATCTCGTCGTCCTCCAAGTCGGTCCCTTTGATGGCATATGTATAAGAGGTCACATACTCATTTGGGTCGTTCATTCCGTTATACTTAGGTATTTCAGGCATACAATATTTTTTGGGGTATCGGCTTTGGAGCCGCACTCGGAGGAAAAGGTTTTTGCACGAACTTCCTGGAATCCATCCCTTTCAATATCAGAGGTGCTCCTGGGATTTGGTCTAACCTGGAATTGTAGGTTTCCACCTTTTTGTCGTTAGCTTCTATTTTCTTCTCCCCTGATTCTATCTGCTTTGTCAACTCCCCGAGTATCTTTATAATCTTGGGTTTAGTCCCCAATCCGTGTTCATTTATCCTTTCTATGACCGGTTCATCCCTGTGGTTGACTTCGCGGGGCGGATGGAGCACAACCTTTCTTAGTTCACGACAGGTTTAGTAACTAAGTTATCGCCACCTGTTGAACCTGCAACATTTCGAAGATGACCCATAGACTGATCCCGCCTCCTTCAACATTTTGTGTGTTTTGAGTTATCGATCGGGCTCCACCACGAACACTTTTTTTGGGGTCGGTAGGCAAGTTTGTGTCAATAGCCACATGTGAATTAGCGTCCATTGGTCCTGCAATCAGAAATCCAATGGGATCAGCAGGTGGTACCTCATTTTCGGGCGCTATGTTGTTATTTTTACTTTGATGACCGGATTCGTTGCAAACATGCAGAGGTGCTGATTTGAGAGTTTAACATTTTTTATTTTAGCCTGGAAGCAAAGACACGTCAAAGAGTAAGTGTAAAGTAGTGTGTTTTATGGAGATTTGTATCAAATAACCACTATTATCCTTAGCCCCAAGGTGGGCGCCAAGCCGTTTACCCTCAAATTGGATAACAATTGACTTTATATGTGGTTTTAAGGATACATGATCTAATTTGATACAAAATGAGAAATCAGATTAATATTAAAATAAAGAATGAGAAAGTAAATTCAAACCACACAAGTTGAACAATCTTAGCCTTGAAGGTTAGTCACCCTCGAGTCAGAAATGCTCTTATCGATTCCGGAACAGGATGACAAGATAATAAGAACTAGAAATAATAATATATTTCTTTGTAATGCGTGCTACAATATATCAAATAATTTATCAGACCCCCTTTATATAGTAGAGGCGTCCTACTCTAGGTACATTTCAATAAAAGGTAAAAATCTCTTGATTTGCTGATTGCTGGCTCCTTGCCGATATGTGCCGAGATTCCCGTCGTAATATCCGACCTGTCGCGGATATTTTCGTATTATGTTAGTTATCTCTGAGCTCGTTCAAGGCTAAGGTCGACAACATACTCAATGTTCCTCGAAGGCAGGCTTTTCCGACCTCGGGTTCTAGCTCTGTGGGACTCGAAGTCGATCTTTAGTCCTTGTTCCCTACGTTCCAATCCTAATCTATCAAGTTGTATTTCGGGATCGACTTCGACCATATACACAACCACTAATAAAAAATGATCACCAAAATTTGCAAAATGACATAAATTATCCCTGATTTAAAGGGAAAGCTAATGCTATCACATATTAACCAATTTAATTATTTTTCTAGTTAATGCCATGATAAGATCCATCAACAGTCAAATATGAATAATACTCATGTACTCCCTGAGTGCTAATATAGTGGACAATGAGAAAAGATCAAAGATTCATAATTAACTTATATTGTGTCTCCTAATTAACTATTATTCTTCATTATTCAGTCATTATTGCTAATATCGATTTGAGCTAAACTCTTGAGAAGCTAATATTAAAGCAATCCGGAAAAAAAGTTAAGATTTCTTTTTTATGCTGTATGCAGATTTTTCGTAGCATTATCACCAATTAGAAGATTGTTTATCCTCAAAAGAGGATAGCAATTGAATTTGTAAGTGGTTTTAAAGATACGTGGATTATTTGATACAAAGCGATAAATTAAGTCAAATTGAACAAACAACGATAAAATAGATTCAAATTACACAAGGATGATGGTTCCAGCCTTGTTGAAATTTTTACCCTCGATCCAGGCTTGCTATAGCCAGCATTGATGAACAAGAGATAGAGCTAATAACAGAGAAAATAATAATATATTGCTTTTGAATGCGTGTTACCATGTCCCCATTGAATAAAAATCATCTCCTTTATATAGTAAGAGAGTTTCATCCCTAGTACAATTATAAAAAAGGTAAAAATCTTCTTTTTCGCTAATCACTGATCTGCTGCCGATATGGGCCGAGATTCGGGCTGTGATATCTGTCGGGCACAGATATCACGGCCCTTCGTTAGTCGTGTGCAGCCGTTTGGTAATGCTTTTCCGAGGTCTTAGAGCTCGAACTGAATCCGGGCCTGGTCCCGATGGCTCCGGTGGTAAGCGCTCTGTTCGAGCCTTAGCACGAGAGGTATATCTAGCCGGTCCAGGATATAAAGGCCCTCCATTGTTCGTGCTTAATTGCCTGACCATGTTCTTCGAAGTCATTCAAAGCTAGGGCCGATTTCGAACCATGACTCGATGAGACTCTTGCCCTGATTTTGGTCCCCTCTCATCATGTCTCAAGCTTGGCTTATTTTGTTGGAGATCCGGTCAGTCGTCCCTGGACATGAAGCGTCGCTGAACTCCTATTAATACGCCCTCTTCTACCTATTTTTCACTTTACACCAAATTTTCTACCTTTGTACCTTTAGGATTTCAATATAATCTAGCATTTTTACCCCCGTTACCCAAGGTTCTTCAGTACTTTGCAAAAGCTTTCTCATCTCTACTCAATCCAACAAGTTTGATCTTTCAACTTTCACTCTTTCTCCATCTTTTCCAAGCTTTTTCTTCCATAACAATGGAAAAAACCTCAAAATCTATTCCTTAGAAGGATGGTCATTCTTCCTCATGACCGACCATTGAGGTCGAAGAGACTGTCCCCGATATGATTGTTGATGAACCGGCGGAAGAGCCCCCTTTGAAGATGTAATTTCCCGGTGGTTTTTCTATCACTAGCGACGCTAAGGTTGAGAAGTTTACTTCTTTATAAGGCCACTGTGAGGGGGCCTCAAGATACATCTGCTCAATTACTGAAGAGGTCCTCCCCACGGTCCGAAAAGACTGTAACTGGCCGACAAAGACATAGTGGTCCCCGACCCCAAAGAGGCCATTACCACCCATGTCGAGCGATATCTAAGTTCCTACACTTATCCCTTTACATTGGGCCCGGTAAACACGATCATTTAGACTTCTGCAAGAGGCACAACATGTGCCTAGGCTAGATTCATCCATCACTATGGAGGATCGTGATCCTCCTCCGATTTTTTGTGAACAAAATCGAATGGTGCTTGTTCATCATCGATCATTTACTCCACTTATACAGTCCCCGAATCTTCGGGGGGGGGGGGGCTAGTAAATCTAGTACGCTGGGCCAACAAAGCCCCGTTCTCGAGTATCAATGAAGACCAGGATCAAGGTTGGCAAGGACATTTTATTTAATTAAGGACCGTCGACCTGATACTTGATAAGAGGAGGTCGTTCCCCGAAAGTTAGAACACATCACATAAGTATTCCGTTTAAGCGTCGATTTTATGACTTATTTTCCCTTTTTCTTATCGGTGCTTATTATGTTGTAGCCCTTGCTTAAGTTCTGAATGCTATCCCTCGACTCAAGGAGTGGGTCGAGGGCATTGTGTCACAGATTCCCTACTCCGAGCGCTCATGCAGCAAACTTTCAAAAGGCCGTTGGGAGGCCCGTTCCCATAATAAGGTTCTTTTCTCTAACAAGTCGTATTGAAAATTTTCTTCTAACAACGCGTCCTTATCCCCTTTACTTTCTTTGGAAGGTAGCCTAAGAACGTCGAGCTTAGACCTTCGGTTGGAGATGAGGACTTGCTTGTTAAGTCTCCTGCTCTGAGGCAAGACGGAGAGAGGAAGAGGAAAATGGCTCCGAGTTCCCTAAGCTCGGAGAAAAAGAAAACAAAGAGGAGGGTGGTGCGCAAGCCAAAGGAAACCACGAGCTCCCGAGTACCAATTTCCGACTTGATCTATCCTCATAGGGATGAGCCCGAGGAGGAATAACCTTTTGTTTTTGTGGCCTGCGAGCCGTCGTCTCTCGAAGAACAGGGGACCGTCAAAACATAGACCCATGAGGTGGTAGGGCTAAGGCTTCCCCGGGCTGTGGTAGTTCCCCAAAGGAGGCACTTGGTGTGATAGACATCATTGAGTCGCCCTCATTTACTAAGTCGATGTACAACGAGGCCCAAATTATGAAAGAACAACCTAACAAGGGGGCTCACAGAGTGGACGTTCCCCTCTGATTTTTTTTGATGACATGGATTCTATTGCCACGGAGGCATCATCGAGTTAGGTGACTTAGAGGTACCGAGGAAAAGTTTGTCCTTGGGGGCAGGTTGGCCTAACTCGAGCACGAGACTGGTCAATTGGCTCCCTGCTCCGAGTGCGGATCCTGATCGGAAGCGGTCGATTATCATCACCATTTCGGAGGATGCCCGGGTTCTTTCCGCCCCCGTAGGGATAGCCAATTACCTCTGGTGCCTGGTGAATGAGGAATACTAGGACAAAATGAATGAGGTAGAGTTGCCATGCCTATTCAATGATGCACAACAAGCGCTGAACCGGTAACTCTTGATAATCCCTGATAATTCCAATATTTCTTATGATATACGAAGTAATTGTTTTATAATTTTAATATCCTTACTCGTATTTACAGGCCTCGGTGCTACACCAAAAGGCCTTCTCCGATACAGGGATGAGTTGATCCAACTCTAGGCCAAAGCCAAAGAGATTGCTTAGAAAAGAAACATGTATAAACTTCTCAGCGAGTAACGCGAGAGTGAAATCAAGAGCCTCCGAGGCGAGTTGGATGCGGCTCAGAAAGAACATTCCAACTTTTTTGAAGTAAGTGATGATGAGATAGACACAGTGTCTAATGGTCAGAATCCACAAGTCTAACGAAAGGTTGATCGGGTTGAACAACTCTGTGATGAGATGTAAGAAGTCAAGACCATGGTCGAGGAGTGGAAAGTCAAGATGGACCGATTGGCTTCTGAAAAGGAAATAACCCGAGAATAATTTGCCTCGGCGAAGGCCCAACTTCGATCAATAAAGAAGAAGAGAGAGGCATGGTCCCAGAAAATCGAGGAGCTCCATTCTCAACTAAACTAACTTGTTGTCGATCGGGAAACCCTCGCCAGGGAGCTTAAAGCAGCCAAATCAGTGGCTGAAATAGCCAACGATGATGCCAATGAGATGGTGGCACAATACAAAGCCGATGCTGATTGTGATGACCCAAAAGGTTATCCCATATATTACTAGCTAATTTTGTGTTCTGAGGTCATAAAAACCTCCTTCTATCTTACTTTGATTTGCGTGCACAGCCCGGGTATGTATCCGGGAAGATTTTATGTGAAAACTGATAAAAGTGATAATTTTTTATTAGAAATTTGAATAAAGTTGACTGCGGGCAACATTTTTGGTAAACAGACCCGGACCCCGTGATTTGACGGTCCCGGAGAGTCTGTAGGAAAATATGGGACTTGGGCATATGCCCGGAATCGAATTTGGAGGTCCCAAGTACGAGAAATGAATTGTTAAAAGAAATTGTTTTCTGAAAATTATAATAGGTTTTGGCAATGAAATTCTACGTGAAATCTGTGGTATCGGGCCCGTATCGTAATTCTGGATCCTGACACAGGTTCGAGATAATATTTGTGTCATATCTGTAAAGTTTGGTAAGAAATAGACTTCATTAGAAGTGATTCGGACCTTAAATGTAAAATTTGATGTTTAAAGAAGTTTTGAGGAATTTCATTGATTTTTGGTTTAATTTATCGTTTTATTGTTGTTTATGTGGTTTTAAGTCTTAAGCAAGTCCGTGTTAGGTTATATGACTTGTTTGTGTGATTAGACGGGCTCCCGGAGGCCTCGGGTGTTTTTCGGATGGGCTACAGGTCATTTTCTTCCAACTTTGAACTGTTGTCTTCTGGTGTTTGAAGTCCTTCCTTCGCGATCGCAACGCTTCCTTCACAATCGCGATGTGTCTTTGTTTGTCGCCCAAAATTTCCTCTTCACGATCGCACAAAGGCCTTCGCGATCGCGTAGCTCCACCTTTTTCCCGTCCGCATTCGCGTGAGCATCTTCGTGATCGTGTAGTGCAATCTAGGCAGCCTTCCTTTTTCCTCTTCGCGTTTGCATAACTGCATTCGCGATCGCAGAAGATAACCAACTCCTTATATGCGATCGCATAAGTTATTCCGTGATCGTGTAGAGCATTTTAAGCCAGTAACATATTCCTTCTACGTGATCGCGTCTCGTTTTCTGCGATCATGATGAACAAAACACCTGGGGAGAATATAAGTTTTCCAAAATCGGGGTTTCACCATTTAAAACATATTTTGACTTCTAGAGCTCGGGTTTTGGTGATTCTTTGAGGGATTTTCACACAAATCTAATGGGTACGCGTTCTTCCACTATAATTAATTATATTTCATAAATTAGTTCTTATTTTTATCATTTAATTTGTGTTTTGGGTTGAGGGAAATGTGGCTTTTGAAAGAAAACTTCTAAAATGTAAAATCATGATTTGAAAGACCAAATGTTATCGGAATTGGATAAATTTAGTATGGGTGAACTCATTCCGGAATGGGTAATCAAAATGTATAAAATTTGTCGGGCTTCGAGGTACGGGCCCGGGGGTCGACTTTTGGGTCGATTTTTTAAATAATTTTGTAAAGATTGAAACTTTATTATTCGGACTAGTTCCTTATACGTTTTATGTGTATTTTGAAGTTGTTTAAGTTGATATTGAGCCGTCTGGAGGTCTTTCCGCCCGAGAAGTCTATTTTTGAGTACCGGATTGTCGTCTTTGAGGTAAGTATCTTGCCTAACCTTGTGTGTGGGAACTACCCCTTAGGATTGAGTCTTCCACTTTGAATGTAGTCCGAGTGTGTGAGGTGGCGATTGTGTACTCGGACTTATTTGCAATTAGATTGGCCTTTTAGGATTCGTAGGTTCTTATATTGCCTGTGTATGATTTGTAATTGTTACATTTGAATCCTTGGTTGTTAATTTCATCCCTTCTTGTTTAAATTAGAATTATTTGTTTTTGGATTCCTTCGTTGGCTATTTGACCTTACTTGACTTAACTAAATATTCTACTTCTCTTATCATCATGCTATATTTTCTCCCTAGCTTGCCTAATTGACTGTAATTAGTGTCATCCAGCCTTATAGTTGACTAGCCATAGTTGGAACATCTATTCGCAGGAGTCAAGCATGCCTGTGAGTCTTACATTGTGATTTATATGACTATTCCCTTAAGTGCTACTTAGGTCCTTATTATGGAGGCAGAGTGCGATACCGTGGAGGTTTTGTGGGTCAGCCTGATCAGCTTTCATCACCAGCGTCGCAGGGGATTGCAGGTACTCATGGATCTCAGAGGATTCGTATTGTGTGTTTTTCCACAGCCATGTCGGTAGAGAGATTGTTTTCAGTATGGAGATGTTAGCCACAGGGTGAGAGATTGTCCAGGACTCAGGTAGATGTGTGGGAGCAGGGTATTCAGGTGAGTAGAGGGCGCCTAAGAGGGGGAGATCCGACCCATTGTTGTGTTTCATATAGTAAAATAGAGGCCGTTTTGCCATATATCATCACCCAGGTATGCTTTGATGTTTTATGGAGGGGCACCGATTGTATTTCATTATAGCTCTGTTGGTCGGGACGAGTACCCTTATTTGTTGTTTCATTTATGAGTCAGTTCCATATTTGCACTCCATTTTGTGTTTGCTCATGTTGGGAGATTCTGAGTAGTAGCCCGTGTCTATCTTTGTTTTATTCATTCTTTATAGTAGTGAATCTGGAAGTGAGTCCTTATTGTTATTCTTGGTATGCTTTATGTGATTTACCTAAATATTTTGCTTACGAGTTGTGATTTGAACTCCATCGAGATATGAGTTCAATTAGCGTTATGATTTTATCAGCTGAGATGAACTAGTGGAGGAATATCAATTGGTGTGATATATTTCCGGTATGTGATTCAGAGTTGAGGACGAGGTTCTCGTGATATTTGTGATTCCATACATTTGGACTAGGCTGAGTACCGCAGTGGAAATTTTATCAGGATGGTATCCTTGTGATTTGTTCATATGCTTTGCTTCTTCCTTGTTATATTGCTTTTGGTAAGCCGGTATTGATAGAGAGTTGTGTCTATGGGCTTGTTTGATAGTTCCTTTATATGTTTTTATTTTCATATTCAGTCATTTCGTTATGTGTTTCTTTAGTATAGTTTGTAGGATGTGTGCCGGTGGCGTCAGTTGTGGCTGGTGACTAGGGTGTTTAATAATGAATTCTTCGTGTTCGTTGCATCAGTATAAGTGTTATGGGGTTTGGAAATAGAGTTCTTTCAGATGTGGGGCTAATTGCCAATGTCGAGTTGATTTCGAGCAGCTATTGTGATCAAAAGTGTTATATGAGCCTATGTGTGATTTGCTATGTTGTGTGGTCATGCCTTGTGGGTGTAGTCATGAGCTGATGCAGCTGATTGAGGCTAATGCAGGATATGGACTTAGAATCGGGTCTTTTGTAAATGATTAGAGGGTGCGAAGTAGAGGTATGAGGCTTATCGGTGGTGATGTGAAGGCTATATTGTGGTTGTGATGGTTTCATCGGGCTTATGTGGGTTGGGGTGACGTGGGATCACCTGCGACTATGTGTTGGAAGTATACCATCAGTGATTGGATGAGTTCGGGGTGAATCTTGGCACGTTCGACAACGAACGTTTGTTTAAGAGGGGGAGATTGTGATGACCCAAAAGGTTATCCCGTATATTCCTAGATAATTATGTGTTTCGAGGTTGTGAAAACCTCTTTCTATCTCACCTCGATTTGCGTGTGCATTACGGACGTGTAGCCAGGAAGCCTTTATATGAAAAACTGATAATTTTTTAATTAGAAATTTATATAAAGTTGACTTCGGTCAACATTTTTGGTAAACGGACCCGGACCCGTGATTTGACGGTCCTGGAGGGTCCGTAGGAAAATATGGGACTTGTTCTTATGCCCGGAATCGAATTCCGAGGTCCCTAGTCCGAGAAATGAATTTTTTAAAGTTATTGTTTTCTGAAAAATATAAGAGGTTTTGGCAATGAAATTCTATGTGAAACATGTGGTATCGGGCCCGTATCTTAGTTCTGGAGCCCGACAAAGGTTTGAGATAATATTTGCGTCATATCTGTAAAGTTTGGTATGAAACGGACTTCATTAGATGTGATTCGGGCCTTAAATGTAAAATTTGATGTTTAATGAAGTTTTGAGGAATTTCATTAATTTTTGGTTTAATTCATCATTTTAGTATTGTTTTATGTGGTTTGAAACCTCGAGCGAGTTCGTGTTAGGTTATATGACTTGTTTGTGTGATTAGATGGGGTCCCAGGGGCCTCGGGTGTGTTTCGGATGGGCTACGGGTCATTTTCTTCCAACTTTGAACTGCTGTCTTCTGGTGTCGGAAGTCCGTCATCGCTATCGCAGTGCTTCCTTCGCGATCGTGATGTGTCTTTGCTAGTCGCCCAAAATTTCCTCTTCGCGATCGCGTAGCTCCACCTTTTTCCCTTCCACGTTCGCGTGAGCATCTTCGTGATCGCGTAGTACAATCCAGGCAGCCTTCCTTTTTCCTCTTCGCGTTCGCATAACTGCATTCGCGATCGCAGAAGATTACCTACTCCTTATACGCGATCACATAAGTTATTCTGCGATTGTGTAGAGCATTTTAAGCCAGTAACCATTTCCTTCTACGCGATCACGTCTCGTTTTCCGTGATCGCGATGAACAAAACACCTGGGCAGAATATAATTTTTCCAAAGTCGGGGTTTCACCATTTTTAACATATTTTGACTTCTAGAGCTCGGGTTTTGGCGATTCTTTGAGAGTTTTTCACACAAATCTAATGGGTAAGCGTTCTTCCACTATAATTAATTGTAATTCATAAATTAGTTCTTATTTTTATCATTTAATTTTTGTTTTGGGTTGAGGGAAATGTGGCTTTTGAAAGAAAACTTCTAAAATGTAAAATCATGATTTGAAAGACCAAATCTTATCGGAATTGGATAAATTTAGTATGGATGAACTCGTATTGGAATGGGTAATCAGAATTTGTAAAATTGATCGGGTTCTGAGATGCGTGCCTAGGGGTCGACTTCTGGGTCGATTTTTTTATAATTTTGTAAAGATTGAAAATTTATTATTCGGAATAGTTCCTTATACGTTTTATGTGTATTTTGAAGTTGTTTTAGTTGATCGTGAGCCGTCCGGAGGTCTTTCCGCCCGAGAAGTCTATTTTTGAGTACCGGGTTGTCGTCTTTGAGGTAAGTATCTTGCCTAACCTTGTGGGGGGGAACTACCCCTTAGGATTGAGTCTTCCACTTTGAATGTAGTCCGAGTGTGCGAGGTGGCGAGTGTGTACTCGGACTTATTTGCAATTAGATTGGCCTTTTAGGAGTCGTAGGTTCTTATATTACCTGTGTATGATTTGTAATTGTTACATTTGAATCCTTGGTTGTTAATTTCATCCCTTCCTATTTAAATTAGAATTATTTATTTTTGGATTCCTTCGTTGGCTATTTGACCTTACTTGACTTAACTAAATATTCTACTTCTCTCATCATCATGCTATATTTTCTCCCTAGCTTGCCTAATTGACTATAATTAGTGTCATCTAGCCTTATAGTTGACTAGCCGTAGTTGGAACATCTATTCGCTGGAGTCAAGCATGCCCGTGAGTCTTACATTGTGATTTATATGACTATTCCCTTAAGTTCTATGTAAAGACCCGTAAAATTTCATGGCTAAAAATAATGCCCAAATAGGTCCCCGTGTTGTTAAAACTGTAGAAATTCTTAAAACGGACTCTTTTTGAGTAAAAAGTACCACGGGACTTAAAAGATAAGATTTTCCAAATTTGCGCAGGTCTGCGGTCCACTATGCGATCGCAGACCAGGTATGCGGACCACATAGTGGTCGCATACATGGACAGTTTTCTGTCCATTTTGAGGATAGCTATGCGGCCTAGAATGAGATCGCATTTCACGAATGTGGGCCGCATAGTTGTCGCATTCTTGCACCTTGAATTTTTTGGGGGGAGTTATGCGACGCGCTATGCGATCGCATAACAGGTATGCAGACTGCATAGTGGTCGCATACCTGGGCAGTCCACCTATATTTTTGGCCCATTTGAGGGCCTAGAATGCGACAGGATTGCGGATCGCATAGCAGGAATGTGATCGCATTTCTGCTTCGAGACTGTTAAATTTCTAATTTCATACCCGACCACCAGTTCATTAAAACACCTCCCCCTTTCATTTTAATCTCATTTTCTGATAAATTAGGGAGAGGAGAGAGTGGGTTCTAGAGAGAGAGAGTCCAACTTCATCCAATTTGTTCCTCCAACACTACTCAGACCTAGAATTGATCAAGTAGGACACCATTTTCTTCACTACAAGAGGTAAACTTCTACCCCATCAACCTAAATTTCCATATTTTTGTTAAAATGAAACATGGTTAGGTGAATTCATGAAGATAAGGGCAGGAGCCATGCATGCATGTAACCAACTAATCATAATATAGTAAAAGAAAATGGGTTAGAGTAATCTTTCACTAAAAAGAGATCATTTAATCTAAAAGAACACTTAGTGTTTGATAGGATGATCAAGTGAGTTCAAGACATGATCATTGTTCCTAATTCTAAGTTAAATTATGCCACATTGTGAACTAGATTGATCTTTGTAGAGTTACCTTGTGGGTGTGCGAGTACAAGGTATGAAATTCTTACTTGAGCATATGTAAATTGTTTGTCCTGCTGTGTCAAGTTGTACGAATTCATTCTCTGATTTTCTTAAATCAATTACCATGATAATTGAGAGTATGAAGGGTGATTCTTGGTGCTTATCCTACCAGGTGTAAAGCTCGTTAAATGTTGAATACATCGGTATGAGAGGATGTGCTGCAAAACGAAAGAAACGATAATGAAATAAAGTGTTGAATGTATCCAAGTGCTAAATATTGTGTAGTAAATAATGAAAGTAGATATGGGCTAATTTTATTGAGTTAAATGATTGTGGCAACACCATATATGAATTGCTAATTGGTACGGATCATTGTGCGTTGATTTCACATAGTTATTGGTTGATATGAACTTAGGTTCTTCATGAAAATGATCCTTGCGATATAATTGTTGGTGATTGTTGTTGTGAAATGTGATTGTATGGTGGGATCGGGTTGCGCGCTGCAATACGAAGTAATAAGGGTAGATAGGTAATAAGGGTGAAATGTGGCTGTACGGTGGGATCGGGTTGTATGTTGCAACACGAAGTAATAAGGTTGGAGAGTTAATAAGTGTGAGATGAGAATGTACGGTGGGATCGGGTTGCGCGCCGCAGCAGATGGGAAATTGAAACAAGTAAATGTGAAATCTTCATTGTGGTTTTCTGTATACTTGTGTGGTACTTGTGTGGTTACCCTAATTGCTTTCTAATTGTGCATTGTTTGATTCTACTTGGAATAAACTTGGTTCATACATGCTAGTACTATTCAATAGTACTAACGTCCCTTTTGTCGGGGGCGCTACATCTTTTATATGGATGTAGCTGGTTCCACAGCAGGTAGCTCAGGCCACCGATAGTGGTGTTTCCCATTCGTACCTTCAGCAGATCCAGTGAGCCCCATTTCCTCTGGGGGCCATGTGTAGTCTACATCATCTTTTTTGTATATGTTATGTATTTTAAGGTATAGCCGGGGCCTTGTTGCCGGCAAGTATTGTGTAAACCCTTAGTACTCTTAGAGACTCTGTAGACATGATGTGGGTTGTACATATATGTATTTTGGGCGGTAAATCTGTTTACTAGTAATCGTGGTCCAAATCTGAATTATTGTATGTTTTGTGATTATAAAATGTGGATATGATAAAGGATAATGTGAACTCAAGTAGTGGATTCATGCTTAAACTCCAAATTTCTAATTCATGTGGAATAATGTATATTATAAACATGGGGTGATATGTTGGGTAGGAAAGGCAATCCAGGTCCACTTGACCGGGATCATCCGGTTAGGCACCGGTCTCGTCCCTCAATTTTGGGGCGTGACAAACTTGGTATCAGAACCTAAGTTTTTAAAAGTGTCCTAGGATGTCTCGAAGCCGTGTCTAGTAGAGCCTTTCTTATCGGTATGTTGTCGACCACATCTATAATTAGGGGGTTGCATGTTCAGCGGGCAACCCTGGGAGTTTAGTTGGAGGAGGGAGATAAGTCATTGGGAGAGGGTCATCAGGGCCATCCCAGCCCTATGCTCAGTCCTCAGCCAGTGCCCCACTATCAGGGCACAGTTATCAGTAGGGAGGTCGCTTTGAACCAGGTCCAGACAGCAGGAGGATCCATCAGTCGGGTCATTCCGGTGAGAGGTTCCAGCAGTAGCGGAGGGCCCCATGCCCTAAGTGTGGAAGGTTTCATTCTGAGCCTTGTTACTTAGATATACCGGTATGCTATAGATGTGTAGAGAGAGGCCATATACGGCGATACTGTCGCGCACCCAGTCAGGGTTCGGGTAGGGGTACTGCTCAGCCATCCAGCTCTTCAACCGCTACATCTTCAGCATGCCCTCTAGCTCCAGCAGGGTGGGGTACAATTAGGGGTGAAGAACGGGGTCGAGGGGGACCTAAATGGTTCCACGCTTTGAGTGGTCGCCAGAGTGCGGAGGCTTCCCCAGATGTTGTCACAGGTATTCTGACTATTCAGTCACATGATGTTTATGCTCTTATTGATCCCGGGTCTTCTTTGTCATATGTTACTCCATTTATTGCTTCAAGTTTTGGGATAGAACCCGAACAACTTCAGAGCCATTCTCTGTGTCGACTCCGGTTGGTGATTCCATTACGGCCGTGCGAGTCTGTAGGAATTGTGTGGTCACAGTGCGTGGTCGGGATACCACGACCGATCTTATTGAGTTAGAAATGATAGATTTTGATGTACTTATGGGGATGGATTGGATCTATTAATTCTTTGCTAAACTCGACAGACGAACCAGGATTATGAGGCTTGAGTTTCCTAATGAATCAGTTATCAAGTGGGAGGGGAATGATGTTGTGCCAAGAGGTAGATTCATTACCTACCTTAAAGCCTCTAAGATGACCAGAAAAGGGTGCATCTACCATTTGGTCCGGGTTGTGGACACCACTTCAGAGGTTCCTACTCCCGAATCTGTGCCTGTTGTGAATGAATTTCTTGAAGTATTTCCAGGCGAGCTTTCTGGGATTCCACCAGATAGAGAGATCGATTTCGGGATTGATGTATTGCCAGATAGGCAGCCAATATCTATTCCACTTTACCGAATAGATCCAGCAGAATTGAGAGAGTTAAAAGAGCAATTGAAAGATCTATTAGAAAAGGGTTTCATACGACTAAGTGTGTCGCCTTGGGGCACACTGGTTCTTTTTGTCAGAAAGAAAGACGGATCGCTTCAGATGTGTATTGATTATCGGCTGCTCAACAAGGTCACCATAAAAAACAAATACCCATTGCCCCGGATTGATGATTTGTTCGATCAATTACAAGGTTCTAGGTTCTTCTCAAAGATCGATTTGCGGTCCGGGTATCACCAGTTAAAAATCAGGGAGCAGGATATTCCTAAGACTTCCTTCAAAACTCAATATGGGTACTTTGAATTTATGGTAATGTCTTTTGGACTAAGCAACGCCCCAGTAGCCTTTATGGATCTTATGAATCGGGTTTTCAAACCGTTTCTTGACTCTTTCGTGATTGTCTTCATTGATGACATCCTCGTTTATTCGCGAAGTATGAAGATCATGCTACTCACCTCAGGGCAGTTCTGCAGACTCTTCATCAGCACCAGTTGTATGCAAAGTTTTCAAAATGTGAATTTTGGCTAGAATCAGTCGCCTTTTTGGGCCATGTTGTTTCCAGGGAAAGGATTCGGGTTGATCCCCAAAATATTGCAGCGGTAAAGGATTGACCTAGGCCAACGACCCCGACAGAGATTCACAGTTTCTTGGGTTTTGGATGGGTATTATCGGAGGTTTGTGGAGGGATTCTCTACCCTCGCCTCCCCATTGACTAAGCTGACGTAGAAGGCGGTTAAGTTCCAGTGGTCTGATGCTTGTGAAAAGAGTTTTCAAGAATTGAAATTGAGATTGACTACGGCGCTGGTGTTGCCCTTGCCTGAGGGTACAGAGGGATTGTGGTTTATTGTGATGCTTCAAGGGTTGGTTTGGGGTGTGTGTTGATGCAGTGCGGGAAGGTAATAACATATGCCTATAGGCAGCTCAAGAATCACGAAAAGAATTACGCGACGCATGATTTGGAGCTCGCGGCTGTTGTGTTTGCATTGAAAATCTAGCAGCATTATCTTTATGGGCTCCATGTGGACGTGTTCACAGACCACAAGAGTCTTTAATACTTATTCAAGCAGAAGGAGTTAAACGTAAGGCAGCGGAGGTGGTTAGAGTTGCTCAAGGATTATGATATGAATATTTGTACCATCTGGGAAAGGCGAATGTGGTAGCCGACGCTCTTAGTCGGAAATCCATGGGTATCTTGGCTCATTTAGAAGCAGGTCGGAGGCCTTTGGCTCGAGAGGTTTATCATTTGGCTAGTCTGGGGGTCTGGATGTCGTGGTGTGTAATGGAGCAGAATCTTCACTTGTAACGGAAATCAAGGAAAAGAAATTCAGAGAACCGGCATTGGTACAGTTGAGGGAGGCAAATCTGAATCATAAGACTACAACATTTTCACACGGCAATGATGATGGTGTTTTGTGGTGCCAAGGGTGGCTGTGTGTTCCGGACGTGGATAATCTTCGGGAAAGGGTAATGGCAGAGGCTCACAATTCCAGGTATTCAGTACACCTAGGTTCTACGAAGATGTATCATGATCTCAAACAGATTTATTGGTGGAATGGTATGAATAGGGGTGTGGTGGACTTTGTGGCTAGGTGTCCGAGTTGTCAGCAAGTGAAGGCTGAGCATCAGAGGCCCGGTGGGTTGGCACAGCTCATGGAAATACCAATGTGGAAATGGGAGATCATCAATATGGACTTTGTAGTGGGGTTACCTCGCGCTCCACGTAGGTTCGACTCTGTTTGGGTAATAGTGGATCGACTCACAAAATCAGCTCACTTCTTGCCAGTCAAGTCCACCGATACTACGGAACAGTACGCTCAGTTTTATATCAAGGAAATAGTTATAATCCATGGCACTCCAGTATCTATTATCTCGGATCGGGGGCCTAGTTCACAGCTAACTATTGGAAGAAATTTTAGCAAAGTTTGGGTACGCAGGTAAATCTCAGCACAGCATACCATCCACAGACTGATGGGCAGGAAGAGCGGACCATTCAGATGCTTGAAGATATGTTATGAACATATGTATTAGATTTCAAGGGTAGCTGTGATGATCACTTGCCCCTTATAGAATTTGCTTATAATAACAGTTTCCATGCTAGTATTCAGATGGCCCCATTTGAGGCGTTGTACGGAAGGAGGTGTAGGTCTCCTATTGGATGGTTCGAGGTTGGCGAGGCGGAACTGTTAGGACCGGATCTTGTGCACCAAGCTATGGAAAAATTTAAGGTCATTCAGGAAAGGATGAAAACTGCTCAGAGTCGTCAGAAATCCTATGCAGACATTCGTCGAAGAGATTTGGAGTTTCAAATCGATGATTGGGTATTCTTGAAGGTGTCTCCCATAAAGGGAGTGATGCGGTTTGGTAAGAAAGGGAAATTGAGCCCAAGGTATGTCGGGCCATGTAGGATTGCTCAAAGGATAGGACATGTGGCTTATATAATGGAATTTCCCCCTGAGATGTCATTCGTGCACATAGTGTTTCATGTTTCCATGTTGAAGAAGGTGATTGGGGATCCATCTGCCATTGTGCCGGTTGCGACGGTTGAAATTAATGAAGGGTTGTCATATGAAGGGTTTCCAGTTGCTATTCTTGATAGGCAAGTCCGTAGATTGAGAAACAAAGAGATTGCTTCTGTTAAAGTATTATGGCGGAGTCAACAAGTCGAAGAATCCACGTGGGAAGCGGAAAATGAAATGAAAGAGAAATATCCCCACTTGTTTGAATAAGTCCGGTAGTGGTTTTGAAAGTTGTCATTCCTAAGCAAGTATATATTGTGTTAAATTTTGCGCAAAAACACTCCATTCCCCTAATTACCCTACTATTGTGACTTCCCAAACTTTGTGCCATAAATGTATATGTTGTTGTGAATAGCTGAATTATGTGCAACTCATTGTAATAGTTGAATTATGTGAAAATTTGTAGCTTGTTGAAAGGACCGGGTTATGTGCAAGTTGATAGAGTAATTGGTAATGTGTGGAATTGGTTAAACATGTGTTTCAGGGGCTCTCTGACAGGTAGATAGGCCTAATTACAAAGGAAACTCTGGAAAAAATTTCAGAAAATATCGGAGTTAGTAAAAATTTGGGGGATTGGTTTATTTTGTGTTTTCCTACTCTAGTGATTCCCCGATCCTCATTCGAGGACGAATGATTTTAAGTGGGGGAGAATGTAAAGACCCATAAAATTTCATGGCTAAAAATAATGTCCAAATAAGTCCCCGTGTTGTTATAACTGTAGAAATTCTTAAAACAGACCTTTTTTGAGTAAAAAGTACCCTGGGACTTAAAAGATAAGATCTTCCAGATTTGTGCAGGTCTGCGGTCCACTATGAGATCATAGATCAGGTATGCGGACCGCATAGTGGTTGCATACCTGGACAGCTATGCGGCCTAGAATGCGATCTCATTTCACGAATACGAGCCGCATAGTTGTCGCATTCTTGCACCTTGACTTTTGTGGAGGGAGTTATGCGACGCATTATGCGTTCGCATAACAGGTATGCGGACCACATAGTAGTCGCATACCTGAGTCTACCTATCTTTTTGGACCATTTGAGGGCCTAGAATGCGACAGGAATGCGGACTGCATAGCAGGAATGCGATCTCATCGATGACCGCATTTCTGCTTCTGGACTGTAAACTTCTACCCCATCAACCTAAATTTCAATATTTTTGTTAAAATGAAACATGGTTAGGTGAATTCATGAAAATAAGGGTAGGAGCCTTGCATGCATGTAACCAACTAATTATAATCTAGTAAAAGGAAATGGGTTAGAGTAATCTTTCACTAAAAAGAGGCCATTTAAGCTAAAAGAACACTTAGTGTTTGATAGGATGATCAAGTGAGTTCAAGACATGATCATTGTTCCTAATTCTAAGTTAAATTATGCCACATTGTGAACTAGATTGAAGGTGCTAGAAGGTACGGTGAATTGTGGTAGAAATTAAGGAAAAATCGCAAATCAAGGTATGTATGGCTAACTTTGATCTTTCTAGAGTTACCTTGTGGGTGTCCGAGTACACGATATGAAATTCTTGCTTGAGCATATGTAAATTGTTTGTCCTGTTCTGTCAATTTGTACGAATTCATTCTCTGATTTTCTTAAGTCAATTACCATGCTAATTGAGAGTATGAAGGGTGATTCTTGGTGCTTATCCTAACATTTGTAAAGCTCGTTAAATGTTGAATACATCGGTATGAGAGGATGTGCTGCAAAATGAAAGAAACGATAATGAAACAAAGTGTTGAATGTATCCAAGTGCTAGATGCTGTGTAGTAAATAATGAAAGTAGATATGGGATGATTTTATTGAGTTAAATGATTGTGGAAACACCATATATGAATTGTTGATTGGTAAGGATCATTATGTGTTGATTTCACATAGTTATTGGTTGATATGAACTTAGGCTCATGATAAAGATCCTTGTGATATAATTGTTGGTGATTGTTGTTGTGAAATGTGATTATAATGTGGGATCGGGTTGCGCGCTGCAACACGAAGTAATAAGGGTGGAGAGGTAATAAGGGTGAAATGTGATTGTACAGTGGGATCGGGTTTCGCGCCGCAACACGAAGGAATAAGGGTGGAGAGGTAATAAGGGTGAGATGAGAATGTACGGTGGGATCGGGTTGTGCACCATAACAGATGGGAAATTAAAACAAGTAACTATGAAATCTTCATTGTGGTTTTTTGTATACTTGTGTGGTTACCCTAATTGCTTTCTAATTGTGCATTGTTTGATTCTACTTGGAATAAACTTGATTCATACATACTAGTACTATTCAATGGTACTAACGTCCCTTTTGTCGGGGACGCTACATCTTTTATATGGATGTAGCTGGTTCCACAGCAGGTAGCTCAGATCGTCGATAGTGGTGTTTTCCCTTTGTACCTTCAACAGATCCGGTGAGCCCCATTTTCTCTCGAGGCCGTTTGTAGTCTACATCATCTTTTTTGTATATGTTATGTATTTTAAGGTATAGCCGGGGCCTTGTTGTCAAGTATTGTGTAAACCCTTAGTACTCTTAGAATCTCCATTGACATGATGTGGGTTGTACATATATGTATTTTGGGCGGTAAATGTGTTTACTAGTAATCGTGGTCCGAATCGGAATTATTGTATGTTTTGTGATTATCAAATATGGAAATGATAAAGGATAATGTGAACTCAAGTAGTGGATTCATGCTTAAACTCCAAATTGCTAATTCATGTGGAATAATGTATATTATAAACACGGGGTGATGCGTTGGGTAGGAAAGGCAATCCAGGTTCGATTGACCAGGATCATCTGGTTAGGCGCCGGTCTCGTCCCTCAATTTTGGGGCGTGATATTCTACTTAGGTCTAATTGTTAGACATTTATGTCATTGGTATTTCCTTGATGTTGTCTATTTCTAGGCCTTTGTTGAAGTTGAGTTTATTCCGTGAAGTTAATTGTTTAGGTGAGATTGGTTATAGTTGTTTCCCTTGCCGGGATTGTGTGGTTTCTCTTATTATTCCGTTGTTGATGATGTTGTTTGCCTTGTTGACTCCCTTGCCGGGATGTTATGGTTTCTATTACTGTTTACGCTGTTAACTATATTATTTGTATTGTTGACTCCCTTGCTGGAATGTTGTGATTTATGGTTCATATTGTTGATGTTCCTTTCCAAATTGTTGTTCTTGATATTTTTTGGGTGAGGAAGAGTGTAAAGCGCGAAGGGTGATGCCGTGTATTTATTTTTTGCATTGTGTGGACGAGTGTAAATCACGAAGGGTGATGCCGTGTAATTATTTATTGCATTGGATTTTGATCAAGGGATTTTATTGAAAAAACAATGTTTTGAAATGATTATATTTGAATGACATTTACATCGAAGGTATATTTGAAAAGCACTAGTCTTGCCTAAAATGATATTTGAAAGTCATTTATTGGGAAAGTCTCTTTGGAAAGCTTCGTATTTTGAAAGAAACTATGTTTTACGTAATTCTCTCTATTAATTATACTTATATCTACTTTTGGAGAAAGTATGTTTTCAAAGTAAACTCTTCCATACTAAAATAATTTTATTTGCAAAAGTTTTTCATGCGAACTGTTGTTTAAATATTTCTACCAGTTATAGATTTTAATGGCTAAGGCCCGATGTGAACAAACCGACGTAGAGTTGAGTTATTGGTGTTCTCTATTGTATTGTGTTTTCTTTCGGTTTGGCTTGTTTTTGTTGTCCATCTTTCTGTGTATTTTTGTGCTGTTTCGTGATTGATTTCTGTAATTTTCTTCCGCTTTATATTGTCATTGTTGTAAATTATTCCGTGAAGTCTTAGATAGATGTAACGTTTTCAGTCATTTCTACATTCATGTTATTTATCTTGTAGATCAGTGGTGTCTTGCTAGTCCTCGTCACTACTTCACCGAGGTTAGTCTTGATACTTATTGGGCACTGCTGTGGTGTTCTCATACTACACTTCTGTGCATTTTGGTTTGCACAGATCCAGGTTTTGGTTGTTAGTAGCTGCACGGATGATTGTTGAGGAGACTCAAGGTAACCTGTTGTTGCGTTCGCAGGCTTTGGAGTCACCTTACTGTTTATTTCAACTGTACTTACTTATTCCTATATAGTTGTATTTAGATTCTGTAGTAAGATTTCATAGAGCTTATGACTTGTATTTACCGGGTTTTGGGGAAACAGCAGACTGAGTCAAGATTTCTATTATCGAGATTGTTAAAGTTCTTTTATTATTGATATTGTGGTTAAATGTTAGGCTTACCTAGTCCCTAAGACTAGGTGCCATAACGGTACCCAACAGAGGGAAATTTGGGTCGTGACAAGTTGGTATCAGAGCTCTAGGTTCATAGGTGCTACGTGTCATAAGCGAGTTTAGTAGAGTCTTGTGGATCGGTACGAAGACGTCTGTACTTATCTTCGAGAGGTTACAGAACTATTAGGACAATTTAACTTCCTTCTTTCCTATCGTGTGAGTTCATTGATCTTGAAGTTTGAAATTATCGTTCCATTCTCTCCTTGATGGTGAGGACACAAGCGGCGGTTCCTGATGATGTTACTCCGAAGAAAGTGTCGCAAGGGTCAGAGACAGGGGCCAACGAGGAGCATGTTCCGTAGTTAAGATGCCTACCAGAGCAGCTGTTGAGGAGTCTCCAGTACTTCTAGTTGGGGGATAGGTACTGGGGGTGCCTGTTGCAACCCCGGACTTCAGGAGACCTGAGCGAAGTTTTGAGTAAAATTGGTACATCGACTAAGGCAGGGTTGATTTTAGTGCACCAATTGCTTCACAGATCAGGGGAGGAATTCAGACTCCCACTTTCTACACTCCAGAGCAGCGAGATCACGTTGGTCAGGTACCAGTTGTCATGACAGCATGACATCTGGTTTCAGTTTAGCCATGGTGAGGGAAGCAGCATCGGGGGAAGAATACCTTGGCATTGAGAGGTACTAGAGGTTCCACCCTTCTATCTTTCAGTGGATTGGCTGCAGATAATGCCCAGGGTTTTCTAGAGGAGTGTCACTATATTTCTCGTACTTCATGTATTGTGGAGACGAGCGGGATTGCTTTTGTCACGTCTCAGGTTCAGAGTAGTGGGTCAATCAGTGATGGCGGCATATGAGTTGGGGTAACCGAGCCGAGTTAGCTTCACTAACATGGATTCACTCTTTCGGGTATACTTATGAGAGAGGTTGCACCTCAGTTCCATCGGAATGTACGGCGCGCGGAGTTTGAGCAGTCGCGCCAGGGTGTTGTGTCACTATTGGAGCATGCCGTTAGATTTAGTGAGTTGGCCACATGCACTTTGCTAGGTTGTTTCAGTTAGGAGATGAGTCTATAGAGTCATTTGGGAGATTCAGACATGATATTCGATTCAGCGGGACTCGAGAGTTCGAGTAGGATGCCTCATTTCAGTAGGTAGTAGGGATCGCTCGCCAGTTAGAGAGCACGTGGGACCGGGAGTGAGAGGACAGATGAGATCAGGAGAGAGATTTCAGGGAGGCGAGGAGGCCTCGTAGACCGGAGGTATATACTGGTCCTTATTATGGAGGCAGGGGGTGATACCGTGGAGGTTTTGTGGGTCAGCCAGATCATCTTTCATCATTAGCTTCGCATGGGATTGCAGGTACTCATGGGTCTCAGAGGATTCGTATTGTGTGTTTTTCCACAGCCATGTCGGCAGAGAGATTGTTTTCAGTGTGGAGATGTTAGCCACAGGGTGAGAGATTGTTCCAGGATTCAGGTAGGTGTGTGGTAGCAGGGTATTCAAGTGAGTAGAGGACACCTAAGAGGGGGAGACCCGACCCATTGTTGTGTTTCATATAGTAAAATAGAGGCCATTGTGCCAAATATCATCACCAAGGTATGATTTGATGTGTTACGAAGGGGCACCAATTGTATTTCATTATAGCTCTGCTGGTCGGGACGAGTTCCCTTATTTATTATTTCATTTATGAGTGAGTTCCATGTTTACACTCCATTTTTGTTTGCTCCTGTTGGGAGATTCTGAGTAGTAACCCGTGTCTATCGTTGTTTCATTCTTTATAGTAGTGAATCTGGCAGTGATTCCTTATTGTTATTCATGGTAAGCTTTATGTGATTTCCCTAAATATTTTACTTACGAGTTGTGATTTGAACTCCATTGAGATGTGAGTTCAATTAACGTTATGATTTTATCAGCTGAGATGAACTAGTGGAGGAATTTCAATTGGTGTGATATATTTTCGGTATGTGATTCAGATTTGAGGACGAGGTCCTAATGATATTTGTGATTCGATATCTTTGAACCGGGCTTAGTACCGCAGTGGAAATTTTATCAGGATGGTATCCTTGTGATTTGTTCATATGCTTTGCTTCTTCCTTGTTATATTGCTTTTGGTAAGGCAGTATTGATAGAGAGTTGTGACTATGGGCTTGTTTGATAGTTCCTTTATATGTTTCTATTTTCATATTCAGTCATTTCGTTATGTGTTTCTTTAGTTTAGTTTGCGGGATGTGTGCCGGTGGTGTCAGTTGTGGCTGGTTACTCGGGTGTTTAATAATGAAGTCTTCGTGTTCATCGCATCATTATCAGTGTTATGGGGTTTGGAAACAGAGTTCTTTTAGATGTGGGGCTAATTGCCAATATCGAGTTGAGTTTGGGCAGCTATTGTGATCAAAAGTGTTATATGAGCGTATGTGTAATGTGCTATATTGTGTGGTCGTGCCTTGTGGGTGTAGTCATGAGCTGATGCAGGTTATTGAGGCTAATGCCAGATATGGATTTAGAATCGGGTCTTTTGTAAATGAGTAGAGGGTGAGAAATAGAGGTATGAGGCTTATCGGCGGTGATATGAAGCCTATATTGCAGTTGTGATTGTTTTATCGGGCTTATATGGGTTGGGGTGACGTGGGATCACCCGCGGCTATGTGTTGGAAGTATACCATCAGTGATTGATGAGTTCAGGGTGAATCTTGGCACGTTCGAGGACGAACGTTTGTTTAAGATGGTCGTAGACTTTTAAGTTCCGATATTTCCCAATAGGCTCGTTACCCCGAGTTATCTGGAATTGAATAAGATAATAGTCTATGAATGGGGATGGCCGTAGATTTTAAAGTGCGGGCACTGCCTAATAGGTCTTATGCCCCCGGGCTTCGATAGCCTAGGACGTCCGAGCTTGTCTTTGGACGACATTCCCCGAGTGAGAGTGATCATTTGAACCCGGATAGATGGGACCTTGGGTTCGATAACTTTAGGGGATCGAATGTAGTAATTTTTAAGAGACAAAATATTTATCCGCAAGGTAAAACTTTCTTTCATTTCTGTGCGTAATATACAAGGTTACAAATGTGTATATGCTTCATGTCAGAGAGCTTGGGTGTTATACGTGGACATGGTTCATTTGATCGTTTGGCCCTTATAGTAAATCCTCTCCACCAAGCCTAGGTAGTTTGAGCATAAAGTTTCTCTCCTTTCCAAAATCATTATTCGAGGGTGATGGCCCCCAGTATCAGAGGCAGATCATAAAGAGGCCTCAGATACTGTTGACGTGGTCCTTGAATCCGGTCTTCGATTCTAAGTTAGCACGATCCATTGTTGCCTCGTTTAAAATCTTGCCGGAAAACCCATGGGACAAAACCGGTCTAAGGAAAAAGGAGTGCAATGCGTGCTTTTAGGCTTAATAGTCATATCGTCCCTTTACCGTTACCTGCAAGTGTTAGTCTAATATGTAAAGAAAACAAATGAATGGCTTCGTACCTCAACAGTAGTATCGTTTTAAGTGGGCCACGTTCTAGTTGTTCGGCAATCGCTCACCGCTGATTGCTTCGAGTTTGTATGATCCTTTCGATATAGACCTTCCCAATTCGACCCTAGCATCCCCTCATTCGGGTTCTGGGTGCTCAACGTCACCTTCCTTAACACCAAGTCCCCGATACCGAAGTGTCGAAGGTTGGATCTTTGATTGTAATACCTTTCAATTTGTTGCTTTTGGTCGTCCATCCAGACAAGGGAGGCTTCTCACCTTTCATCTAGCAGTTCCAGGCTCGTATTCATGACCTCATCGTTTGACTCTTCGGTCACATATTGGAACCTAAGACTCGCTTCTCCTACTTCGATTGGTATAAGAGCTTTGGCACTGTAAACCAATGAGAACGGGGTGGCCCTGGTACTAGACTTCGAGGTCGTACGGTATGCCCATAGGACTTCGGGCAATATTTCTTTCCATTTTCCTCTGGCGTTGGTAAATCTCTTTTTCAGGTTTTGGAGTATGGTTTTGTTGGTGGACTCCGCTTTCCCATTCCCACTAAGGTGGTAGGGTGTTGATAGGATCCTTTTAATCTTATGGTCTTCGAGAAACTTGCTTACTTTGTTGCCGATGATTTGTTTCCCATTGTTGCATACGATCTCAGTCGACATACCAAACCGACATATTATGTGGTCCCAAATGAAATTGGTGACTTCCTTCTCCCTGACTTTCTCATACACTTGGGCTTCCACGCACTTAGGAAAATAGTCAGTCATAAATAATATAAATTGAGCCTTACTGAGTGCCCACCCATTTCATGAACGGCCAGGGTGAAAAGACCGAATGCAGCAGCTCCCCAGGCTGATGAATCATCGGAGTATGCCTTTGACATTCGTCGCATTTTCGTACGAACTCCTTCGCGTCTTTTTCCATGTCGTTCCAGTAGTAGCTATCTTTGATTATTTTCCAGACTAATGATTCAGCGCTGTAATGATTGCTGCAGGTGGCTTCGTGGACTTCCCTCAGAACATACTCGGTATCTCCCGGTCCTAGAAATATTGTGAGTGGGTCATCGCATGTTCTTCTAAATAGGGTACCATCTCGGACAAGCTGAATCGGACCGCCTTCGTTCGCAGAGCCCCTGATCAGGATCCGAGGGAAGTTTTCCGGTCTTCAGATACTCAATTTATTTTTTTCTCCAGTCCCAAGTTAGGCTTGTTGAATTTATCTTGGCGTGACCTTCTTCCTTTAGTGATCTCATGAGTTGCACGACCGCTCCCGAGTTGAACTCATCGTCATCGACCGACGATTCCAAATTATAAAGGGCATCAACCTTACTGTTTTGATCTCGAGGTACATGTTTTAGAGTCCACTCCTTGAACCGATGTAACTTTACATGTATCTTATCTAGGTATCTTTGCATTCGTTTCTCTTTGACCTCGAACGTCCTATTAACTTGGTTCACCACAAGGAGGGAGTCGCACTTAGATTCAATCATCTCCGCTCCCAATCTTTTGGCCAGTTCGATACATGCAATTATGTCCTTATATTCGGCCTTGTTGTTAGTCAATTTACCATCTTAACATATTTTCTCAATACATTGCATGTTGGTGGCTTCAATATGATGCCAAGTCTGGACCCTTTTGTGTTTGAGGCACCATCTGTAAAGTGGGTGTAGATTCCGAAAGAACTCTCTGATTTTAACAACAACTCTCTTTCTACCTTGGTTATTAGGGCCCGCATAAAGTCGGCCACAAACTCTACCAAAATTTGAGATTTAATGACAGTCTAGGGCTGATATTCAATATTATACTTGCTGATCTCTATGGCCCATTTGGAAAATCGTCCTGAGAGCTCGGGTTTATGCATTACATTCCTCAATGAGTAAGTAGTTACAACACATATGGGGTGACATTGAAAGTACGATTTCAGCTTCCTAGAGGCGCTTAGCAAAGCGACCACCAGTTTATCTAGGTGAGGGTATCTAGTTTCGTCCTTGCCTAGAGTCCTACTAACATAATAGATTAAATTGCTACCTTCCTCTTCCCGGACCAGGACTGCCCTTACCGCTATCTCATATACTGCTAAGTACATGTATAGCTATTCGTCTGTCTTCAAAGTATGAAGCAGAGGTGGGCTCAAGATTGAGTTCCTCCAGGGCTCGTTGGAATTCCGGGGTGCACGAGAAGTTATTCTTTTTCTTTAATAGTGAGAAGAACTGGTGGATCTTGTCGGAGGACCTCGAGATGAATCTCCCCAGGGCTGCTATGCTTCCGGTTAACCTTTGAACGACCTTAACATTGTCAACAACAGTGATATCTTTGATGTCCTTGATATTGTCGGGATTAATCTCGATTCCCCGGTTGGATACCATGAACCTGAGGAAATGCCCGGACCCGACTCTGAATGCACATTTCTGCGGGTTCAGCTTCATATTGTACTTCTTCAATATGCTGAAGGTTTCTTGCAAATGTTTCAAATGGTCCTCTACTCTCATGGACTTAACCAACATATCGTCAATGTAAACCTCCATTGATTTTCTTATTTGTTCTTCGAACATCCGATTTGCTAGGCGTTGATAAGTTTCACCGGCATTTATAAGTCTTAATGGAATCACACTATAGCAGTAGATGTCGTACTTAGTGATGAATGAAGTTTTTTCCTGATCGCCCGGGTACATACAAATTTGGTTGTACCTAGAATAAGCGTCGAGAAAACTGAGGATCTCGTGGCCGTCCATTGCATCGATCATGCGATCAATGTTAGGTAAAGGGAAAGAGTCCTTCGGACACGCTTTATTCAAGTCCTTATAGTCCACACACATGCTTAATTTGTTTCCCTTTTTAGGGACTACCACTACGTTTGCTAACCAGTCATGGTACTTAACCTCCCGGATGGACCCTATTTTAATGAGTTTAGATGCCTTATCCTTGATGAACGCATTCTTGACTTCGGACTGGGGTCTCCTCTTCTGCTTGACCGGGTGGATCTTCAAAGCCATGCTTAGCTTGTGAGTGGATATTTCCGGCGGGATCCCTATCATATCAAGGTGGGACCAAGCGACAATCTATCTTAGCTATAACGAATTGAATGAGTTATTTCCTGAGCTCGGGACTCAACCCTGTGCCCAGGTATACCTGCCGATACGGGCCAATATCCGCGCCGTGATATTCGGTCGGGCACGGATATCACAGCCCTTCGTTAGTCGTGTGAAACTGTTTGGTAATGCTTTACCAAGGTCTTGGAGCTCGAACCGAATCCGGTGGGTGTGGTGTTGATGGCTCTGGTGGTAAGCACTCTATTAGCACTGTCATGACCCGATTTACCCTCCGAAAGGTATAGTGGCGGCACCTAGTCTCTACGACTAGGTAAGCCTAAATTTTTTTGCAGAAATAATAGAATCAATAAAATAAAGACAGAAAAGAACTTAACTAGATATAACATAGTTGCTCAGCATGTACAAATTCACTTCCCAAAACCCGGAATGTCACGACAGTTACAAGCTTTGTACTAAATGTATCTCTATACAATGAAATAATGGAAAAATCCAATAGTCCTCTACGCCTGTACTAGAGTAGAAGGGGACTCATGAGATTCTGCGGACATGGAAAAATCACCTCGCGGTCTCTTGGCACCTGCTAAAACGACTCCTAGCCACGATACTGGGTGCTGGTACCTGGATCTGCACATGGAAAACATGAACAGGAAAGGGCGTGACCCAGTAAGTGCCAAGCCTAACCCCAGTCAAGTAGTGACGAGGTCAGGTTAAGGCTCTACTGGAGGTTTATAGTAAAAACAGTTTAAAAATTTGACAGGCAGATGTAATAGGTAAAGCACAACAGTATAAATAATGAGCTAAAAGAAAATAATAACAGGGAGCCCTCGGCTCAGCACAACTTATCTCACATCAACAAATATGCAATGCAGTATAGGGGAAAGCTCCCGGAATCTCGTCCGTAGTCCCAATTTAAATACGCAATGCAGTACAGGGGGGAAAGCTTTCGGAATCTTGTCTGTAATCCCAAATTAAATATGCAATGCAGTATAGGGGGAAAGCTCCCGAAATCTCGTCCGTATTCCCAATTTAAATATGCAATGCAGTACAGGGGGAAAGCTCCCGGAATCTCGTACGTAGTCCCAATTTAAATATGCAAATGCGAATAAATATCGGATACAATTTAATTTTAACAGTTCAAGAAAATATCGCAGGCAAGAGTACGGATAACACTACCTAAACATGGTGCACATAGTGACAATTAAGAAAAATTCAAGTAAAACAGGTAGACATGCTCCTTCCTAATCTAAACTACACATTTAGTTCATGAAACATGGAAATAGGAATAAAAATTATGTCTGTCATGGAAGGAAAAATGGGGTTTAGCAACAATGGCCCGTGTACGCACTCGTCACCTCACGTACGTACACTTCACCCATATAACAAAACAATATAAAAAAAAAAAACCTAAAGGGGAAGTCCCCAACACAGAGTTAGGCAAGCCACTTACCTCGACTGCGCTACTCAACTCAAAACCACGCTCTTGCCACGCGTATCCGAATTCGAGTGGCCCAAATCTAATCAATTCGATTGCATAATTTAAATATCACTTTAAGGAATCAAAATAGCTAATTAGTTCGAAGCTAATACGTGAAATTAGAAATTTTGCCCTAAAAGTCCCCCGGGCCCACTTCTCAAAATCGGGTAAAAATTATAAATTCCGGACATTCATTCACTCACGAGCCTAACCATATAAGAATTTCTCAAATTGAATGTCAAAATCTTAATCAAAACTCAATAATTCGGCCTAGGAAGTTTATCAAAATTTTCCCAAATGTTTCCACCAAATTTTGAATTTAAAGGCTAGATAAAAGAGTATAATCATGGAAATTAGTCTAAATCGGGTAGAAATCACTTATCCAAGTTGCCCAGGTGCAAAACTCTCCAAAAATTGCACTCCCGAGCTCTCAAGTTCAAAAATGTGAAAATAGTTCAAACCCTCGAATTTGGGTTTTTAAATGTTCTGTCCAGCTATTTGCTCTATGCGATCGCGTACTTCCAGTTGCGATCGCGAAGGGTATTCCAACATGCGCCTAAAATTCCTCTATGCGAATGAAACATACAGCTCGCAATCGTGGACCTTATCCACTCAAAGCTACGCGATCGCGGTTGGCTTCATGCGACTGCGTTAAACAATACCCAAAACTCCCGATGCCTAAGGTATTCTATGCGATCGCGACATGGACTATGCATCGCGGAGACCAGACTGCCCAACCACTACGATCGCAGAACCACTTGTGCGATACGCATATAAAAATTTCTTGCCTTCCTCAGCTTACCCTATGCGATCGCGGATGAACTCACTCGATCGCGATGAACAAAAGTCTGCTGCTGTATAACCAGAAAACCCAGCAATAAGCTTAAGGCTAAATTTTCTCGTTTGAGCACTCGAACCACACCCGAGGCCCCCGGGACCTCAACCAAACCTACTAACCAATCCTAATACCTCATCCGAACTTAGTCGAGGATTCAAAACACATCTCATAACATCAAAATCATCATTTATGCATATATTCAAGCCTAAGAACTTATAAGATTTCCAAAATCTATATCCGGTGCTGAAACACGTCAAAACTCATCCGAATGACCTCAAATTTTACACACGGGTCATAAATGACACGATGTAACTTCTATCACTTCCGTAATTCCATTCCAAGCCCGATATAAAAAATTTACATATCGACCAAAATCGCCGAAATTCTAACTTTCGCCAATTCAAGCCTAACTCTACCACAAACCTCGAAAACACATTCTGAACATGCTCCTAACCCTGAAATCACCCAACGGAGCTAACGGAGTCGACATAATTCCATTCTAGATCTATCTTCACATAGATCTAACGACGACCCGATTTCTAAAGCTTAATTTCACAGTTAAGGACTATGTGTCCTAAATCCCTCTGAATTTCACCATTCAACGTTCCGACAAGTTCCAAAAGCAGAAATAGACATAGGAGAATCAGTTATTAGGGGATCAGGGCACTAAATCTCAAAACGACGGACCGGGTCGTTATATCCTCCCCCTCTTAAGAAAAATGTTCGTCCTCAAACAAGTATTAGAGACATACCTGAAGCTGTGAAAAGATGAGGGCACTGGCTGCGCATATCTTGCTCGGTCTCCCAAGTTGCTTCCTCGACCGGATGACCCCTCCGTTGAACCTTTACTGATGCAATATTCTTTGACCTTAGCTTTCTGACCTGTTTATCCAATATAGTTACTGGCTCCTCGACATATGATAAATCCTTGTCCAACTGGACTGAACTAAAATCCAGAACATGGGTCGGGTCACCGTGATACTTCTGGAGCATAGAGACGTGGAATACCGGATGAACTCCTGCTAGGTTGGGAGGCAAGGACAACTCATAAGCAACTTCCTCAACCCGCCGCATTACCTCAAAAGAGCCAATAAACCTCGGACTCAGCTTACCCTTCTTCCCGAACCTCATGACGCCCTTCATAGGCGATACCCGAAGCAAAACCCGATCACCAGTGATAAATGCCAAATCACAAACCTTCCAGTCCGCATAGCTCTTCTGCATGGACTGAGCTGTGCGAAACCTTTCCTGAATCACCTTCACCTTGTCCAGGGCATCCTGGACCAAATCTATACCCAACAATCGGGCCTCGCCCGGCTCAAACCATCCCACTGGAGACCTGCACCGCCTACCATATAAAGCCTCATACGATGCCATTTGAATGCTGGACTGGTAGCTGTTATTATAAGCAAACTATGCAAGTGGAAATTATCGGTCCAATGACCCTCCAAAATCCATCACACAGGCACGGAGCATATCCTCAAGAATCTGGATCGTACGCTCAGACTGCCCGTCCGTCTGAGGGTGAAAGGTCGTGCTCAACTCCACCCTGGTGCCTAACTCGTGGTGAACGGCTCTCCAGAACCGTGAAGTGAACTATGTACCTCTGTCTAAAATGATAGATACCGGAATACCGTGGAAGTGAAAAATCTCCTTGATATAAATCTCCGCCAACCTCTCGGACGAGTATGTAGTCAACACCGGAATGAAATGGATTGATTTGGTTAGCCGATCCACAATTACCCAAATAGCATCGAACTTCTTCAAAGTCCGAGGTAGTCCAACCACGAAGTCCATGGTGATCCTCTCCCACTTCCACTCTGGAAGCTCAATCTACTGAAGTAACCCCTCCCAATCTCTGATGCTCATATTTGACCTGCTGACAGTTGAGACACTTGGCTACAAACTCCATTATATCCTTTTTCACCTTCGCCACCAATAGTGTTGTCTCAGATCCTAGTATATCTTCGCGGTACCCGGGTGGATGGAATACCGCGAGCTATAGGTCTCCTCAAGAATCAACTCCCGAAGCCCATCTACATTGGGCACACACATACGGCCCTGCATCCTCATCACACCATAATCACCAATAGTCACATCCTTGGCATCACCCCGTCAAACTCTATCCTGAAAAACCAGAAGATTGGGATCATCATACTGGCGCTCGCTGATACGGTCATAAAGAGAAGATCGAGCAACCACACAAGCTAATACCTGACAAGGCTCGGAAAAATTTAATCTCAAGAACTGACTGGCTAAGGACTGGACATCCAAGGCTAAGGGCCTCTCAACCGCCGGAAGATATTCCAAACTCCCTAAACTCTCCGCCCAGCGACTCAAGGCGTCGGCCACCACATTGGCCTTCCCCGGGTGGTATAATATAGTGATGTCATAGTCCTTTAGTAACTCCAACCATCTCCGCTGGCGCAAATTGAGGTCCTTCTGCTTGAATATGTGCTGCAAACTCCAGTGATCAGTGAAAATCTCACAGGGAACACTGTATAAATAATGATGCCATATCTTCAGGGCATGAACTATCGCTTCCAACTCGAGATCATGAACTGGATAGTTCTTCTCATGCACCTTTAATTTTCCGGACGCATAGGCAATCACCCTACTGTCCTGCATTAACACCGCTCCAAGGCTAATCCTCGAAGCATCACAATAGACTGTATAGGACCCTGAACCCGTAGGCAATACTAACACTAGAGTTGTAGTCAGGGGTGTCTTGAGCTTCTGAAAGCTCCCCTCACATTCCTCAGTCCACCTGAATAGAGCACCCTTTTGGGTCAACCTGGTCATCGGTGCTTCAATGGATGAAAATCCCTCCACAAAACGGCGATAGTACCCAGCCAACCCAAGGAAATTGCGGATCTCCATAGCTGAAGACGATCTAGGATAACTCTACACTGCCTCCACCTTCTTTGGATCTACCTTGTTCCCATCACAAGACACCACATGGCCTAAGAATTTCACAGAATCAAGCCAAAATTCGCATTTAGAAAATTTCTTCTCCCTCAAAGTCTAAAGCACAGTCCTCAAATGTTGCACATGGTCCTCCTGGGACCGACAATATACCAAGATGTCATCAATGAACACGATGACGGAGGAATCAAGATAAGGCCGAAATACGTTGTGCATCAGGTACATAAAGGCTGTTGGGGCATTGGTCAACCCAAATGACATAAGAAGGAACTCAGAGTGGCCATATATGGTCCTGAAGGCAGTCTTCAGGATGTCCGACTCCCGAATCTTCAACTGATGATAGACTGAACGCAGATCGATCTTGGAGAATACCCTGGCACCCTGTAACTGGTCAAATAAGTCACCAATGCATGGTAATGGGTACCTGTTCTTCACTGTAACCTTATTCAACTGCCGGTAATCAATACACATACACATCGAGCCATCTTTTTTCTTCACAAACAATAGCGGAGCACCCCAAGGTGATACATTGGGCCTGATGAAACCCTTATCAAGAAACTCCTGCAACTGCTCCTTCAACTCCTTCAACTCAGGAGGAGCCATGCGATAGGGAGGAATGGAAATGGGATGAGTGCCTGGTAACAAATCAATGTCGAAGTTAATATCTCTGTCGGGAGAAATACTCGGAAGATCAGCTGGAAAAACATCAGGATGGTCCCGTACAACTAGAACTGACTCCATTGTAGGGGTATCAACACTAACATCTCTCACATAGGCTAAATACACATCACACCCCTTCTCCACCATCCGCTGAGCCTTAAGAAAAGAAATGACGCGGGGGGGAGTATACTCTAAGGAACCTCTNGGGGGGGGGGGGGGGGGGGGGAGTATAATCAAAGGAACCTCTAAACTCTAACCTCGGTAAACCTGGCATAGCCAGCGTCACGGTCTTAGCGTGACAATCAAGAATAGCATAATGAGGCGACAACCAGTCCATGCCCAAGATAACATCAAAGTCTACCATACTGAGCAATAACATATCAGCACTGGTCTCAAAACCACTGATAACAATCAAACACGACCGATATACGTGGTCCACAACAAGATAATCTCTCACGGGAGTAGAAACATAAACGGGGAAACTCAAATAATCCCGAGATATCCCCATATGTGAAGCAAAATAAGAAGACACATATAAATATGTAGAACCTAGATCAAATGATACTGATGCATCCTTATGACAAACAGGGACAATACCTGTGATGTCTGAAGCAACGGACTCTGAACGGGCTAGAAAAGCATAGTACCTGGCTTGGCCTCCCCCTCTAGGGCGACCTCGACCTCCCCAACCTCCACCTCGGGCTGTCTGAGAAGGTGGGGTAGCAGCTGGGGCTGGAAGAATAGCTGGAGGACCCGGTGGAGCACGTGGGGCCTGATAAGTCTGAGATGATGCACCCCTCCTAGCTCTGGGGAAATCTCTAATCATGTGGCGAGGGTCACCACACTCAAAATAACCCCTCGGAGGACGTGGCGGCTGATGTTGACTCTGAACTAGCCTGCTGGACTGGCCGGTGATATCACCTCGAGCAGGAGGCACACTATACTGGTGGTTCATAATAAGGCTCCTGAGGTCTAGGAGGAGCTGGAATACCGCTGACTGCTGGAAGAGCTGAATGAACGGGGCGACTCACAAAACCCCTACCATAGCGTACTGCTGGTGCACGAACCCCTGAAAAATGACTAGTCTCTCGAGACCTTTTGGCCTCTCTCTCCTCCCTGTCCCAGGCTAACATACTCTAAATCCTTCGGGCAATACTCACGACCTGCTGGTAAGTGATATTTGTCTCCAACTCTCTGGCTTACTGATCCGGATACTGGGGTAGAGTCCCTCAATGAAGCGTCGAACCCTCTCTCTGATCGTGACAACCAAGGCTGGTGCGTGATGAGCCAAGTCACTCAAACAGACTGCATACTCTGGCATAGTCATGGTACCCTGGCGTAACTGCTCAAACTCTGCACGCCAAGCATCCCTGAGGCTCTGAGGGACAAACTCCAGTAAGAACATCTCAGAGAACTGAGCCCAAGTAAGTGAAGCTGCCTCGTCCGGACTACTTGATGCGTGGCTAGAATTAATGATTTAAATCATTATATAACTTGCATTTTATGTGGTTTAATGATAAAAATACACGTTATATGTGCCTAATGGGGTTTATTTTATGTGTAGGTGAATTGGAAATGGAAATGGAGCTAAAAGGATGCAAATACGTCAAAAAATACGCGAAGGAGACACCCGGGCGATAGCCGGGCGACAGAGCCAAACATCCTGACCCTGCCTGGCGTTAGCCACGCGTTTGGGCTGAAACGCCAGCCCTACCCTGGCATTAGCCAGGCGTTTGGGCTGAAACACCAGACCTACCCTGGCGTTAGCCATGCGTTTGGGATGAAACGCCAGCCCTAGCCTGGCGTTAGCCAGGCGTTTGGGTCCAAACGCCAGGGTCCCCAGTCAGTTAGAAACCGAGTTTTGACGGGTTTAAGTGTTTTCTAATTGAAATAGAAGTCTCCTACACGTTAACGGTTTATCCTAAACNAAGAAACTGAGTTACTCTTAGAAATACCCTATGACATGTTTGGTGCTGGCATATTAGGTTATGACATACATTCTGCTTTCCCTTATATTTGGTTTAACATGTGATGCCTGAGTAAAAATAAATAGCCTATTGTGTGACGCCCTAGCTCAGTTGTTTAACTTGTATGCTACATAGTGTAACATTGCTTAATTCTCTCAATTTTGTGTGCTTGATTGACTTGAGAGTTGAATAAAACCGTTGTGATTGAGTCATGTGCGATGTGCGAGTGAGGTTTAGTGATTTTCTATGCTATCCTGTGTAGTCTAGAACTTGCCCCGTGTGTTAATCTAAGCGAAATTGTAGGTTATGCTAGTCTAGGAGATGACATACGCATTTTATTTCTTGATCATTGATGTGCTCGTCACATGAAAAATTAAAAATTACCATTGTTAGCCCCTTTGAGCCTTTAGACCTTTTCTTTGG
>ML400060.1:6616-43383 GCA_005239525.1 Nicotiana knightiana | reverse complement strand
ATATATATATATATATATATATATATATATATATACGAAAGCTCAGCTACTACTCAATAACTCAACTCTGGCAGGAGCCTGGATTTGCACAAGAAGTGCACAGTGCAGTATCAGTACAACCAACCCCATGTACTGGTAAGTGCTGAGCCTAACCTCGACGAAGTAGCGACTACAACGGTGCATTTATAACATAACCTGGATACAATGTATAATAAAGCAAGAAAGGAATAATAAACTAATTAACAGTAACTTGCAACAATTAATAAAACATCTCATTTAACTTTTCCAGATCTCACGTATAACCAATCCTCACAAAAATTTCCAAGTTTCAATTTGAAATAACGGTAAAAGCAGAGTATGGGAACAATAGAATAAAACAGTAAGTTTTCCAGTCTTTATCATAAAATCAAAAAAACATGAATATCCTCCCTTATTACTCCTTCTTGCAGCACGCAACCCGCTCCAACCTGTCCACCCTTATTGCTCCTCCCAATATATATCACCCTTATTTCTTTTATTGCGGCGTGCAACCCGATCCCACCTGTCCTCCCTTATTACTCCTTGTTGCGGCGTGCAACCCGCTCCCACCAGACAATAACATCTCTTTATTTATAAAATATTTCACAATTTAGTTCAAAGCCTTTCACAATATTTATGTCTCAACAATTGTAAGCAGAAAGCAGTACTATTCAGAAATTTCACCAATTATCACTACACGGCAAAACCAACCGTAATGTATCATGAAATACGTACCACCAACTCAACCATAAATGAACCATAATGAAGTTAAGGAACAATTAATACTACAAAATAAGTGAACCAACGTATAACAAACAAGTAGGCAAAACAAGTAGACATGGATGCATCAAAATCATGAAACAACTAAGCAAGGAATCAAATAAATTGGAAAACAGGGAAGGGAAGACACTAAACAGATAATTTGGTGGTGCATAGGTACTCGTCACCTCACATATACACCACTCACATGCAATTTCACATAGCATTCAAGTTGGGGATTCGTATTCCTCAAGTCAAGGTTAAACCAAACACTTACCTCAATTCCACAAGCCACTCACTGCTCAATCACAGCTTTTCCTTTAGAATTTGCCTCTAACCCGCTCGAATCTAAGAAAAATTTGTTTAATATCATCAATTATTGCTAAAGGAGTTAACTTTAATGAAAAACTATGGTTTTCCTATTGTCATGACCCGAATTACCCTCCGAACAGTCTCATAACGGCACCTAGTGTCTACGACTAGGTAAGCCTAAAATTTGCGCAAAATAAGACAAAACAATAAAGAAGAAGCAATACTACAAAATTTAGCCACTCGGCATTTACAACTTTTACTTTCCCAAAACCCGGAAATCACAAAGTTACAAACTCTGAATTACTGTAGCTCTATACAAAGGAATAAGGAAAATGTATCTATATATCTCCTGTATATACTAGAGTAGGAAGGGGACTCGTGAGATCTTGTGGACGCGGCAGAATTACCTCGCGGTCTCCTTAGCAGCTTCTAAGATACGCCTAGCCACTGTATGGTGCCCTGGTACCTGGATCTGTACATGGGGAAAACATGTGCAGGAAAGGGCGTGAGTACTCCACATTCAGTACTCAATAAGTCCCAAGCCTAACCCCAGTCAAGTAGTGTCGAGGTCAGGTTTAGGCTCTACTGAGTTTTAAAACAAGTCAGTTATAAATTTAAACAGTAAAATATAGATAAACAATAAGAAGGATTAATGGAAACTGGAAGAATTAATAACAGAAAGAGAGCCCTCGGCTTAGCACAACATATATCTCAACAGTAAATATGCAATGCAGTACTGTCACGACCCCAAATCCTAAACCGACCGTGATGGCACCTATCGTGGAACTAGGCTAGCCGACTACCGCATGTTCGCAATTTCTTTTTGAAAATTCCAATCAAGTTTCAAGCATTTCATAAAATATACATAAATTACTGAATGAAGTAGGCCAATATTATACAATACCACTGACCCAAAACCCGAAGACAACATGTCATGAGCATCTAGAGAAATAAGCCAAAATAAACTATTATAATACAAAACCTTCGAACAAAAGCTAAATACAACAAGAAGGGAAAATAGAGATGTTGCGGACGCTGAACAACTACCTCTATATCCCGCAATCCGGCTCCACGCGAAATAAAAAGGGATAGTGCTAGATATCTGCTCCTGAATCTGCACACAGAGGTGCAGGGAGTAATGTGAGTACGCCAACTCAGTAGTAATGAAAATAAATCAAGTCTAAGCAACAAGGAAACACATAAAATCAATGCCATCAATTCACAGTATACACAACCTTACTTTCCAATAGTATAAACATAGATATATGAAATCATCATGCCTTAAAATCAACTTCAGAAAAAGTCCTTTAAAGAATGCTCATTTTTAACAACTTTAAAACGAAGGGTTTGGTATGCAAATGAATGTAGTAAAATCATAAGTAGCCCCTCGGGCAAAAACATGTATCATAATGAGCCCCTCGGGCATGCCTCACAATCACTCAGCACCTCACAGTCACTCATGCCTCCCAATCACTCCTCTCTCGGCACTCAGTGCGCTCACTGGGGGTGTGTACAGACTCCGGAGGGGCTACTTTAGCCCAAGTGATAATATCACTCAGCACCTCACCATCACTCTTGGCCCTCGGCCACACTTAGTAGAATCACTCAAAAGGCCCCTCGGGCGAATCAGTAAAACAGGGTACTCGACCCAAAACATTCTTTTTTATGCTCATGTAGTGTAAATCAGGCTGAGTTTCAAAAAATAGTATGCACAATGAGGCTGAGTGAAATCATCAAAAAATAGTGTGGAAAACAACAGTAAAAAGCCCCCAAGGGGTCTAAACAGATCGGCACGAGGCCCCAAACACGGCTTATAGCCCAAATATTTCACAAATATTTAGAACAATAATTTAACATAAGGTTTTGAGTAAATATGAAACTCATTAGTTTCTGCCTAATGAGTAAATATGCAACTCAATAGAACAATAAATCGTCCCGCATGCAAAAATGGTGAAAATAAGAGAATTTTCGTGGAGGGCCTTTATTTACTGTTTCTGCCAGTCATTTCCGCACCTGCGGAACCGCACCTGCGGTGCTAGGTGCGCACCTGCGGAATCTCACTTAACGGACCAATTCCGCATCTGCGGCCACTTCTCCGCACTTGCGGAAAAATCCCCTGCCTAGCCT
The DNA here is from genome assembly GCA_005239525.1 of Nicotiana knightiana. NCBI lineage: Eukaryota > Viridiplantae > Streptophyta > Magnoliopsida > Solanales > Solanaceae > Nicotiana > Nicotiana knightiana. The sequence continues at coordinate 40,167 of ML400060.1, read as the reverse complement.
TTTCGCACCTGCACACCGCAGGTGTGGTCAACACCAAAACTTCACACCAACAACTATTGCTGCAATTTTCCAAGTCCAAAACCCCCACCAACCATCCGAAATCAATCTCGAGCCCCTCGGGGCCCCAACCAAATATACCAACAGACCCCATAGCATTATTCCAACATAGGCAAGCCTTCAAAACACCAAAAACAACACGAAAACACAAAAATTACATCAAATTCAAGCCTATCAACTTTGAAACTTCCAAATTTTGCCAACTACGCCGAAACCAACCAAAACACCTCCGATTGACCTAAAATTTTGCAGACATATCCAAAATGACATTACGAACCTGTTCCCACTTCCTGAATTCCATTCCGGCCCTGATAGCCTACTTTCCACTGCCGACCAGAAATCGCCAAAAACTAACTTTCGCCAATTCAAGCCTAATTCTACACCAGACATCAAAACTTCATTCCAAACACAGTCCTAAGTCCCAAATCACCTAACGAAGCTACCCAAGCCATAAAATCCGCATTCCGAGGTCGTTCACCAATAGGTCAACTCTCAGTTGAATTTCTCAACTATTAGGCTACTTTATAAGGTTAAATGCCTAAATTCTAACCATAACCACTCCGGACCCAAACCAACTGACCCAACACAACAAAAACAGGCTAGCAATATATAACAAATTCAGAAATGGGGAAAACGAGGTAAATCTCACGGGACGACCGACCGGGTCATTACAAGTACAAGGGGAAAGCTTTCGGATCTCAGTCCGTAGTCCAAATTTAAATATGCTATGCAGTACAGGGGAAAGTTCGCGGATCTCCGTCCGTAGTCCCAATTTAAATATGCAATGCAGTACGGGGGGAAAGCTCATGGTTGTCTCGGTCTGAAGTCCCAAATTAAATATGCAATACAGTACAGGGGGAAAGCTCCTGGATCTCGGTCCGTAGGCCCAATTTAATTATGCAATGCAGAAGTATGTCGGATACGGCTTCATTAAATAGTTCAGGAAAAACAACATGCAAGAATAAAGTAAAACCACCTAAGCATGGTGCAACTAGTAGCAAATAAGAGGAAATCAAGTAAGGACAAGTAGGCATGCTTATTCTTAAGTTAACTACTCAGTTAAAACAGGAAAACAGTAATATAGGAATGAAAATGAGTGATGTCATGGAAGGAAAAAGTGGAATTTTTGGCAACAATGACCCGTGTACGCACTCGTCACCTCACGTGCAGCGCGTCCACATAACAAAATCAGTATTAAAGTGCCTAAGCAGAGTATCCAACTCCGGGCTGCCCAAATCTAGTCAATTTGATTGCATAGTGTAAATATCATTTCAAGGAAACAAAATAACTAACAAGTTCGAAGCTAATATGCGAAATTAGGAAATTCGCCCAAAAAGTCCCCTGGGCCCACGTCTTAGAATCGGGTAAAAATTATATTTCTCGAACACCCATTCACTAAAACATTACCTATGATTCTCCTCTTCAAATTCCACTGAAAATCGCCAAATCCTGAGCTCTCAACCGATTTTGGAGTTATGAATTTCAAACCCTCGGTTTTTGGTATAACCAGCCTAGGGATTCTGCACTTGCGACCTTGGGATCGCACCTGCACATGCAGATATTCTTCCGCGCTTGCGAGTCTAGCCAGCCTGAACTACATCTACACCTGCGTGCACCCCCTTCGCACCTGCGTGTCCGCAATTGCGGAAAAAACCATCGCAGGTGCGACACACCAGAACCAGAAATGGTTCAGTTGCTCTTAAAGTTCCAAATTCACCCGTTGGGCATCCGAAACAACCCCGAAGTCCCCGGGACCTCAACCAAACCTACCAACTGACCCTAATACCTTGTTCAAAATTGATCGAGCCTTAAAAACACATCTCATAACATCAAAATCATCAATTATGCACAAATTCAAGCCTAGGAACTTATGAAATTTCAACAATTCACATCTGATGCCGAAATGCGTCAAAACTCATCCGAATGACCTCAAATTTTGTACACAGATCACAAATGGCATTACAGACCTGCTATCGCTTTCAGAATTCCATTCCGAGTCCGATATCAAAATTTCACCTATCGACCAAAATCGTCGACATTCTAACTTTCACCAATTCAAGCCTAAATCTACAACCGACCTCGAAAAGACATTCCGAACATGCTCCTAACCCCGAAATCACCCAACGGAGCTAACAGAGTCGACGGAATTCCATTCCGGATCCGTCTTCATATATATATATATATCTAGCTACAACCTGATTTCAAAGGTTAAAATCCACATTTAAGGACTATGTGTCCAAAATCACTCCAGATTTCATCACTCAACACTCTGAAAAATTCCAATAACATAAATAGACATGGGAGAAGCGGTTATTAGGGGATCGGGGCACTAACTCTCAAAACGATCGACCGGGTCATTACATCTTCCCCCACTTAAGAAAATTGTTCGTCCTCGAATGAGTATAGAAACATACCTGAAGGTGTGAAAAGATGAGGGTACTGAATCCGCATATCCTGCTCGGTCTCCCAAGTCGTCTCCTCGACTGGCTGGCCCCTCCATCAAACCTTAACTGAGGCAATATTCTTTGATCGGAGCTTTCTGACCTTCCTGTCCAATATCCACAGGCTCCTCAACATATGATAGATCCTTGTCCAACTGGACTGAGCTGAAATCGAAAACATGAGTCGGGTCACTGTGATACTTCCAGAGCATGGAGACGTGGAATACCCGATGAACCCCTGCTAGGGTGGGAGGCAGGGCTAGATAATAAGAAACCTCCCCAACACGTCGCAACACCTCAAAAGGGTCAATAAATCTCGGACTCAGCTTGCCTTTGTTCCCGAACCTTATGACGCCCTTCATAGGCGATGCACGAAGAAAAACCCGACCATCAGCCATAAATGCCAAGTCACGAACCTTCCGGTCTGCATAACTCTTCTTCCTGGACTGAGCTGTGTGAAGTCTCTCCTGAATCACTTTCACCATGTCCAGGGAATTATGAACCAAGTCTGTACCCAACAATTGGGCCTCGCCCGAATCAAACCATCCCACTGGAGACTTGCACCTCCTACCATACAAATCCTCATACAGCGCCATCTGAATGTTGGACTGGTAGCTGTTATTATAAGCAAACTCTGCAAGAGGCAAGTATCGATCCCATGACCCTCTAAAATATATCACACAGGCACGGAGCATATCCTTGAGAATCTGAATCATGCGCTCGGACTTCCCGTCAGTGTGAGGGTGAAAAGCTGTACTCAACTCTACCCTGGTGCCTAACTCCTGCTGAAAGGCTCTCCAGAACCATTAAGTGAACTGTGTACCTCTATCTGAAATGATAGATACTGGGATACCATTGAGGCGAACAATCTCTTTGATATAAATCTCAGCCAACCTCTCAGATGAATATGTAGTCAGCACTGGAATGAAATAGGCTGATTTGGTCAGCCGATCCACAGTCACCCAAATAGCATCATGCTTCCTCAAAGTCCGAGGAAGTCCAACCACAAAGTCCATGGTGATCCGCTCCCACTTCCACTCTGGAAGCTGAATCTGCTGAAGTAACCCTCCCGGTCTCTGATGCTCACATTTGACTTGTTGACAGTTGAGACACTTGGCTACGAACTCCACTATATCCTTCTTCATCCTTCGCCACCAATAGTGCTGTCTCAGATCCTGGTACATCTTCGCGGTACCCGGATGGATGGAATACCGCGAACTATGGGCCTCCTCAAGAATTAACTCCCGAAGCCCATCCATATTGGGCACATAGATTCGACCCTGTATCCCTCATCACACCATCCTCTCCTATAGTCACATCCATGGCATCACCCCCCCCGGACTCTATCCTGAAGAACCAAAAGGTGGGGTTCATCATACTGGCGCTCTATGATACAGTCATGAAGGGAAGATCGAGCAACCACACAAGTTAATACCCGGAAAGGCTCAGAAAGATTCAATCTCACGAACAGACTGGCTAAGGACTGGACATCTAAGGCTAGAGGCCTCTCAGCTGCATGAAGGTATGACAAACTCCCCAAACTCTCCGCCCGGCAACTCAAGGCGTCGGCCACCACATTGGCCGTCCCCGAGTGGTATAATATAGTGATCTCATAGTTCTTTAGAACCTCCAACCACCTACACTGACGCAAATTGAGATCCTTCTGCCTGAATATGTACTGCAAACGCCGATGATCCGTGAATATCTCATAGGGAACAACATATAAATAATGACGCCATATCTTCAGGGCGTGAACAATCGGTACCAACTAAAGATCATGAACATTGTAGTTTTTCTCATGAACTTGTAGGTAATACCAACATAAGAGCTGTAGTTAGGGATGTCTTGAGCTTCTGAAAGCTCTCCTCGCACTCCTCAGTCCATATAAAAGGTGCACCCTTCTGGGTTAGTCTGATCGTGGGCGCTGAAATGGATGAAAATCCCTCCACAAAACAGCGATAATACCCACCAAACTGAGGAAACTGCGGATCTTAGTAGCTGAGGATGGTCTGGGCCAACTCTGCACCGCCTCCACCTTCTTCGGATCTACCTTGATCCTATCCGAAGACATCACATAGCCTAGGAATGCCACAAAATCAAGCCAAAATTCACACTTAGAAAACTTGGCATACAACTTCTTCTCCCGCAATGTCTGAAGCACGGTCCTCAAGTACTGCTTATGGTACTCCCGGGATCGAGAATATACCACAATGTCATCAATGAATACAATGACGAAGGTATCAAGATAAGGCCGAAATATGCTGTGCATCAGGTGCATGAAGGCTGCTGGGGCATTGGTTAGCCCAAATGACATAACAAAGAATTCATAGTGTCCATATCTGGTCCTGAAGGCAGTCTTCGAGATATCCGGCTCCCGAATCTTCAATTGATGATAAACCGAATGCAGATCAATCTTAGAGAACACCCTAGCACCATTTAAATAGTCAAATATATCATCAATGCGAGACAATGGGTACATGTTCTTCACTGTCACTTTATTCAACTGCCGGTACTTAATACACGTACGCAACGAGCCATCCTTTTTCTTCACGAATAACACCGGAGCATCCCAAGGTGATACACTAGGCCTGATGAAACCCTTGTCAAGCAACTCCTGCAACTGCTCTTTCAACTCCTTTAACTCAGGAGGAGCCATGAGATAGGGAGGAATGGAAATGGGTTGAGTGCCCGACAACAAGTCAATGCCGAAATCAATGTCTCTATCGGGTGGTATACCTGGAAGATCAGATGGAAATACATCAGGATTAAGCCTAATATTCGGGAATAACAACAATAATAAATAGAATCTAATACTTTTCTGAAATAAATAATTCTTTACACATTGTATATTCCTAAAACCAGGAAGTACAAGTCATAAGCTTTTAAGAAAATTACACTAAAACTCCTAAAAATACCTCTGTTCAGAAATAAGTACAACAGTACAAACAAAAAATATAAGACGGTGACTCCAAAACCGCGAACCTGAAGCGGTTTTACCTTGAGTTTCCACAACAGCAACCGCGCTACTAACAATCAATCGGCCGGCTATGCGAAAACCTGGAATCCGCACAAAAATGTGTAGAAGAGTAGTATGAGCACACCACAACGGTGCCCAGTAAGTGTCAAGGCTAACCTCGGTGAAGTAGTGACGAGGACTAGTCAAGACACCCACTGGTCTAATAAAACCGAACAAGTATCAATATAGGAATCAGGGAAATAATGATATACACATAAAGGCTATGCAATATCGCTAAAAAGACAGTAAATTTGATAAAGAAGGAAAAACAGTAAGTATCAGCGGAAAACCATGAAGTAACACCAAGACTGAATAGAACACAAACAAATCCGGCACGAAATTTACAATACGTACATGTAATAACTCAACAACTTCAACAACTTCTACATCAAATTAGTAGTCATCTCCACTAAGTTTCAAACCTCAGACAAATCACCATTTACGGGTCCCAATATTAGAACCCTAACACTTGACATCTTGCACTATCATTCGAGTACTAACAGCACGGACGACGCACGTGCCAATTGGATCATTTCCACCCATACGGTAAGCACAACAAGAGTATCTATACGTGATAAGAACAAGGAGTCCTAAATCCAATATTAGTACTTAACTACGTGTATGATTGTGCAGGTGTCCTAACATGATTTCAACAACCAATAAACATAAGGAAAAGCAAAAAGGCAACACGTACATTTTCATCTCATAATTTTCCACGCGAATAAACTCACACAGTAAGTGTTCCGGTACATAATATCAACAACAAGGAATGCCCCCAGGCCAACACAAGTCTCACAAACAAATCCCTGACATAGCCCACCTTGTCTCGCCACGTGTGCAATAATAAAGTATATTCCCGCCTTGTTTCGCCACACGTGCATAAAACATGTTCCCAATTTGTCACGCCACATGCGCAACCCACATATACATATCCCGCCTTGTCACGCTGCATGTGCAATATGAATTGAAAAACACGGCACGACAGAAACCTCGTGCAAACCCCATATCAACAACCGCACCGCAGAAACCTCGTGCATCACAATAAGTCCAACCACGACAATTGACAATAATACAAGACATGGTAGATACATCAATTCAAGAACCTTGATCACAAGAAAACCAAGGCTAGTTTCCGAGGAATAAGCACAACGAAGAATACTAGGCATAATAAGGACAACTCAACGAGGAATAGAATAACACATAAGGATCGTACCCAAATACACGGTTCAATCAACAAGGAATTCTCATGAATCCGGTAACTCCATACAAGGGAATGTCACGAAGGCATAAATATCTAAGATTATTTTAAGGTTGAGCAGTTACAAGAGTGTTCAAGAATTTTCACTTAAGGACAAGCAACATATAATAATCATAACTTCATTTAAGACCAAAACAATTATAGGATGAGGTGAAGATAATTGCAAATTTGAGATAAGTAGTTAAGAAAACTTAGCATGACAGTAAAGAGGTGATAAAATCTTCAGATAAGTCAATTAGAAGTCAAATAGGCAATAGGAATAAATCCAAAAGTAAGAAATTCTACATTTAACCAAATAAAGATGACAATAGAAATTAGAGAAATTAAATCATGCTAAGGACAATTCATACTCCGCGAATATAAGGATCAAAGATTCTTAAAGGGTTAACTTCCCACAAATAAGTCCGAGCACACGCTCGTCACCTCGCGTACACGTGCTACAATCACATAGAAGACTCTAATCCTAAGGGGTAATTCCCCCTCACAAGGTTAGGCAAGATACATACCTCGAAGACGACAACCCGGTACTCTAAAATGACTTCTTGGGCAAAAAGACCTCCGGACGACTCAAAATCCACTAAAACAACTTGAAAATACACATACAATGTATAAGGAACTATTCCAAATAATAAAGTTTCAATCTTTTCAAAAATATAAAAATCGACCCAAAAGTCGACCCCCGAGCCTGCACCTCGGAACCCGTCAAATATTAAAAAATTCGAATAGCCATTCCGATACGAGTTCAACCATACAAAATTTGCAATTCCGATATCATTTCGTCCCTCAAATCATGAAATTTCGTTTAGAAGATTTTCTTCGAAAACCAACATTTTCCCTAACTAAAAACACAATTTAAATGATGAAAACAAAGATTAATTCATGGAGTATATATAATTCAAGATGAAGAACACTTACCCACTCGATTAGCTCGAAAATCCCCAAAAATCGCTCCCAAATCCAAAGTCCAAAGCTCAAAATGTGAAGAAAATGGTTGACCCTCGTTATAAGAATCTGCCCAGGAAATCCGCACCTGCGACCACTTAACCGCACCTGCGCAATCGCAGGTGCGAAACACAAACCGCACCTGTACCCCTGTATCGCCTCTGCGGAGGCCGCACCTGCGCCCGAAAGTTCCGCACATGCGGAGGCTGCCTAGTCTGTTTATTCTCTCACCTGCGTGCTCTTTAACGCACCTGCGAAGCTCGCACGTGCGGTCCCCTATCTGCAGGTGCGACCACACCAGAACAACAACACCAACTGCATTTCTAAAGTTCACGCCTTCCGATAATCATCCTAAACCATCCCGAGCCCCTTGGGACCTCAACCAATTATACCAATAGGTCACATACCAATGCATGAACTTAGTCAAACTTTTGGAACACCCAAAACAACATTAAAACACCGAATAAATCTCGGATTCAAGCCTAGAATTTCTAAACTTCAAAAATACGCCAACGATTCCAAAACCAACCCAAACCACATCCGAATGACCTGAAATTTTGTGCACACGTAATGATGCTACGAACCTATTCCAACTTCCGAAAATTCCATTCCGACCCCGATATTAAAATTTCACCCATCGGCCGAAATCGCTGAAATTCTAACTTTCGCCGAATTACCCCAAATTACTCTATGGACCTCCAAAACCAATTTTGGACGCGCGCCTAAGTCCAAGATCATCATAAGAAGATGTTGGCATCACCTAAAACTCATTCCGAGGCCGTTCACTCAAAAGTCAAACCTCCGATCAACTTCCATCACTTAAGCTTCAAAAATAGAAATTGTCCTTCCAATTCGACTCCGGATTATCCAGCAACTGAATCCAACCACGCGTGCAGGTCGATATACACAAAGTGAAGTTGTTCAAGACCTTATTCCACTGACCGAAGCTTAATTTCTCAAAATGACCAGTCGGGTCATTACATTCTCCCCGTCTTAAACAAACGTTCGTCCTCGAATGTGCCAAGATTCACCTCGAACTCATCCAATCACTGATTGGGCACTTACAACACACACCCGCGGGTGATCCCACTTCACCTCAACCTACATAAGCCTGATGACACGGTTACAACTGCAATATAGACTTCTCATTACCACCGATAAGCCTCATACCTTAAATTTTCAGCTTCTACTCATTTCCAAGAGACTCGATTCTAAATCCATATCTGGCATTATCCTCAACCAGCTGAATAACTCATGACTATACCCATAAGTCACGATCACACAATATAGCACATCACACACAGGCTCCTAGTAACACTTGGATCACAATGGCTGCCCGAAATCAACTCAGCATTGGCAATTTACCTCACATCTGAAAGAACTCGATTTCAAAACCCCCATAATACTGATAATGATGCAATAAACACGAAGACCTCATTATTAGACACCGCAATCACTGAGCCACAGCTAACACCACCGGGCACACATCCCGCAAGCTAAGCTAAAGAAGCACATAACGAAATGACTGAATATGAAAATAGATACATATAAAGGGACTATCAAACAAGCACATTGGCAAAAATCTATATCAATATTGTCCTACAAAAGCAATATAACAAGGAAAAAGCAAGCATATGAACAAATCACAAGGATCCCATCCTGATAGAATTTCCGCCGCGGTACTCAATCTGGTCCAAATATATCGAATCACAAATATCACGAGGACCTCTAACTAAACTCTAAATCGCATACCGAAAATATATCATACCAATTGACATTCCCCACTAACTCATCTCGACTGATAAAATCGTAACGCTCACTGAAATCTCACTGGAGTATCAAATCACAGCTCTTAAACAAAATACTTAGGAAAATCACATTAAGTCTACCATGATGAACAACAAGGACTCACTTCTAGTCTCACTACCCTCAATGATGAATAAAATAGATAGAAATGGGTTATCACTCATAGAATCTCCCAACGGGAGCAAGCATGAAAAATAGAGTGCAAAGCATGTAACTCACTCATAAACGAAATAACAAACGAGGGAACTCATCCCGACCAGTAGAGCTATAATGAAATACAAATGGTGCCCTATGTAACAAAAAAAAACATACCTGTACTATAACATCTGGCACAAGGGCCTCCAACCTACTATACGAAACACATCAACAGGCCGGGCCTCCCCCTCTTGGGCGCCCTCTACTCACCTGAATGCCCTGCTGTAACACTTATGCCCGAAGCCTGGGACAATCTCTCACCATGTGGCTGATATCTCCACACTCAAAACAACCTCTCTGCTGACGTGGCTGTGGAAACTGCGCAGCTCAAGTACTCTGAGATCAATGAGTACCTGAAACCCCATACGAAGCCGGTAATGCAAATTGAACTGGCTGACCCATAAAACCTCTACCGTGTCGTATCCTGCCTCCATAATATGAACCACTCAATCTCTTCGGGCTACGAGGCCTCCTCACCTCTCTGCCCTCTCTCTCCTGACCTCGTGTTTCCTCCATCTCCCAGTCCCACTTGACATCTCCATCATAGTCCCGCCTGTCGTCTCTCTCATGGTCCAGCATGCCCTCAACTCTGCGAGCAATCCCTACACGCAGCGAAAATGAAACATATGACTCTAACTCCTGAGTCATGCTAAACCGAATATCATGCTTGAGGCCCTCAATGAATCTACGAACATGCTCTCTAACTGTAGCAACCAAAGCAGGTGTGTGCCTGGCCAAATCACTGAATCTGACGGCATACTCTGATACTGACATAGTGCCCTGGCGCAGCCGCTCAAACTCCGCGCGCCATGCATTTCGGAGGGACTGATGTACAAACTCGCTCAAGAACATCTACGAAAACTGAACCCATGTAAGTGTAGCTGACTCGGCCAGGCTACCCAACTCATATGCCCCCCACCACTGATAAGCTGCTCCCTGAGCTGGAATGTAACAAAAGCAACCCTGCTCGTCTCTACAATACCCATAGTACAAAGAATGTGGTGATACTCCTCCAGGAAACCCTGGGCATCATCTGTCGCCAATCCACTGAAGGTAGGAGGGTGGTACTTTTTGTAACTCTCGAGTCTAAGTTGTTCCTCCTCAGATGTTGCTGCCTTAACAACGGGCAGAACTAGAACCCCAAGCTGTGCAACCATAACACCTGGAACCTGACCAGCATGAGCTCTCTTCTCTGGAGTGTGGGCGACGGGAGTTTGAGTTCCTCCCCCTCCCTGTGAAGTAGTTGGTGCACTCGGAATCAATCCCACCTGAGTCAGGGTACCAATTATGTCCCAGAACTGTGCCAAGGTCTCCCAAAGTACGGGTGTAACAACATGCATCTCCGGTGCCTGCCTCCAACTGGAACTGCTGGCGGCTCCTCAACGGCTGCTCTGGCAGGTGCTCTAGCTGCGACACATACCCCTCATCGGCCTCTGCCTCTATCTCTACCCCTGGCAGTGTCTGCTCTGGGGGTAACATCCTCAGGATCTGCAGCTCGCGTCCTCACCATCTGTGAGGGAATGGAACGATAAATTTTCCAAGCTTCAAGATAAATAAATTCGCACAATAGGAATGAAGGAAGTGAAGTTATCCTAATAGTTTTGTAGCCTCTCGAAGATGAGTACAAACATCTCCGTACCGATCCGCAAGACTCTGCTAAACTCGCTTATGACTTGTAGCACCTATGAACCTAGAGCTCTGATACCAACTTGTCACGATCCAAATTTCCCTCCGTTAGGTATCGTGATGGCACCTAGTCTTAAGGACTAGGTAAGCCTAATATTAAGGAATAACAACAATAATAAATAGAATCTAATACTATTCTGAAATAAATAATTCTTTACACATTGTATATTCCCAAAACCCTGAAGTACAAGTCATAAGCTTTTAAGAAAATTACAATAAAACTTCTAAAAATACCACTGTTCAAAAATAAGTACAACAGTGCAAATAAAAAATATAAGATGGTGACTCTGAAACCGCGAACCTGAAGCGGTTTTACCATGTGTCTCCACAACAACAACCGGGCTACTAACAATCAATCAGTACGGCTATGTGAAAACCTGGAATCTGCACAAAATATGTAGAACAGTAGTATGAGCACACCACATCGGTGCCCAGTAAGTATCAAGACTAACCTCGGTGAAGTAGTGACGAGGACTAGTCAAGACACTCACTTGTCTAATAAAACTGAAAAAGTATCAATATATAAATCATGGAAATAATGATATACACATAAAGGCTACGTGATATAGCTAAAAAGACAGTGAATTTGATAAAGAAGGAAAAATAATAAGTATCAGCGAAAAACCATGAAGTAACACGACGACTGAATAGAACACAAACAAATCCGGCATAAAAATTTACAACACGTACATGTAATGCCTCAACAACTTCAACCACTTCTACATCAAATTCGTAATCATCCCCACAAGGTTCCAAACCTCGGACAAATCACCATTTACACGTCCCAATATTCGAACCCTAACACTTGGCATCTTGCGCCATCATTCGAATACTAACTGCACTGACGACTCACGTGCCAATTGTATCATTTCCACCCATACGATAAGCACAACAAGAGTATCTATACGTGATAAGAACAAGGAGTCCTAAATCCATTAGTAGTACTTAACTATGTGTATGCTTGTGTAGGTGTCCTAACATGATTTCAACAACCAATAAACATAAGGAAAAGCAAAAAGGCAACACGTACATTTTTATCTCATAAATTTCCACGCGAATAAACTCACACAGTTAGTGTTCCGGTACATAATATCAACAATAAGGAACGCCCCCAGGCCAACACAAGTCTAACAAAAAAATCCCTGACATAGCCCACCTTGTCTCGCCATGTGTGCAATAATACAATATATGCCCGCCTTGTTTCGCCACATGTGCATACAACATGTTCCCACCTTGTCACGCCACATGTGCAACCCATATATATACATATCCCGCCTTTTCACGCCGCATGTGCAATATGAATAGAAAAACACGGCACGACAGAAACCTCGTGCGAACCCCATATCAACAACCGCACGGTAGAAACCTCGTGCATCACAATAAGTCCAACCACGACATTTGACAATAATAAAAGACATGGTAGATACATTAATTCAAGAACCTTGATCACAAGGAAAGCAAGGCTAGTTCCAAAGGAATAAGCACAACGAAGAATACTAGGAATAATAAGGGCATCTCACCGAGGAAGAGAATAACACATAAGGGTCGTACCCAAATACACGGTTCAATCAACAAGGCATTCACACGAATCCGATAACTCCATATAAGGGAAAGTCATGAAGGTATAGAATATCTAAGATTCTTTTAAGGTTGAGCAGTAACGAGCATGTTCAAGAATTTCCACTTAAGGACAAACAATAGAGAATAATCATAACTTCATTTAAGACCAAAACGATTATAGGATAAGGTGAAGATAATTGCAAATTTGAGATAAGCAGTTAAGAAAACATATCATGACAGTAAATATGAGATAAAATCTTAAGATAAGTCAATTAGGAGTCAAATAGGCAATAGGAATAAATCCAAAAGTAAGAAATTCTACATTTAAGCAAATAAAGATGACACTAGAAATTAGGAAATTAAATCATGCTAAGGACAATTCATACTCGGCGAATATAAGGATCTAAAATTCCTAAAGGGTCAAATTCCCACAAATAAGTCCGAGCACGCGCTCGTCACCCTGCGTGCACGAGCTATAATCACATAGAAGACTCAAATCCTAAGGGGTAATTTCCCCACACAAGGTTAGGCAAGATACTTACCGCGAACACGACAACCCGGTACTCTAAAATGACTTCTTGGGCGAAAAGACCTCCGGACGGCTCAAGATCCACTCAAACAACTTCAAAAACGCATAAAACCTATAAGGAACTATTCCGAATAATAAAGTTTCAATCTTTACAAAATATAAAAGTCGACCCCCGGGCCCGCACCTCGGAACCTGTCAAATTTTACAAAATACGAATACCCATTACGATACGAGTTCAAACATACAAAATTTGCTGAAATTCGATATCATTTTGTCCCTCAAATCATGAAATTTCATTTTGAAGATTTTCTTCAAAAACCAACATTTTCCCTAACTAAAAACACAATTTAAATGATGAAAACTAAGACTAATTCATGGAATACATATAATTCTAGATTAAGAAAACTTACCCACTTGATTAGCTCGAAAATCCCCAAAAATCTCTCTCAAATCCGAAGTCCAAAGCTCAAAATGTGAAGAAATGGCTGACCCTCAAAACATCCGCACCTGCGTCCACTTAACCGCACCTGCGCAATTGGAGGTGCGAAACACAAATCGCACCTTCGCCCCTCTATCGCCTCTGCGGAAGCCGCACCTGCGCTCCAAAATTCCGCACCTGCGGAGGCTGCCCAGTCCGCTTATTCTCACTTTTATGTGCTCTTTACCACACCTGCAAAGCTCGCACCTGCAGTCCCCTATCCGCAGGTGAGACCACACCAGAACAACAACACCAACTACATTACCAAAGTTCAAGCCTTCCGATAACTGTCCTAAACCATCCCGAGCCCCTTGGGAACTCAACCAATTATACCAATAAGTCACATACCAACCATGAACTTAGTAAAACTTTTGGAACACCCAAAACAACATTAAAACATCGAATAAATCTCGGATTCAAGCCTAGAATTTCTAAACTTCAAAAATATGCCAACGATGCCAAAACCAACCTTAACCACATCCGAATGACCTGAATATTTGTGCACACGTCACAAATGATGCTACGAACCTCTTCCAACTTCCGGAAATTCCATTCTGACCCCGATATAAAAATTTCACCCATCGACCGAAATCATCGAAATTCTAAGTTTCTCTCAATTACCCCAAATTACTCTGCGGACCTCCAAAACCAATTGCGGACGCGCCTAAGTCCAAAATCATCACACAAAGCTGTTGGGCATTACCCAAAACTATTTCGGAGGTCGTTTACTCAAAAGTCAAACCTCCGGTCAACTTCCATCACTTAAGCTTCAATAGAAATTTTCCTTCCAATTCGACTCCGGATTATCCGGTAACTGAATCCAACCACGCACGCAGTCGATATACACAAAGTGAAGCTGTTCAAGACCTTATTCCACCGAACAGAGCTTAATTTCTTAAAACGACCGGTCGGGTCATTACAGATTCTTCCCGATGATAGATAGCTTGGTGACTTTCTTAAGGGAATTAGTCTTGTAGTTTAGATATGGTTTTTTTGTTAATTTAGGAAGAATAAGTGGTTTGAGTTGGGGTTGTGCCCATTGTTCAATTTGTGGCTTGCTTGGTACCAACATGATTTAACATCGGCATATGAATTCTTGATTTTTGAAAGAGAAAATGGTTGAAGTAAAGATTAATGTCACTCAATTTTTTTGGCTCTTTTATTCACAAAATAGTTTCTTAGACTAAATGCGATGTCCTTGAGATTCACTGGTTTCAATTGGGTTTGGATTTTTATTCCACTTGAGTTTTCATGTGTCATATGTGGTGAGATTTATTGTGAAGTTCTCTTGAATCATCTATAGTGTAGAATTTGCCGGGATATGCTTCAAGGTGAAATCCTAGACTAACTTAGTTTGAAAAAAAAATGATATTAGGCCTTCCTTAGACTGCTATTGTGCCTAAATTTCCTACCCATGTATATTTTTCGTAGTCAACCCTTTTTAGCCTTTAAACTTTTCTTTGGCAACCATGTTACAAGCTGTCTGAGCAATGGGCTAAATCCTGCCTCTGCCGCGGCCTCTGGTATGGCCTCGGCCTCTACCCCTAGTAGGAGCTGCTGCTGCTGGAGAACCTGATTTTTGGTCAGCAGAAGAAGAAGCACGTGTTCTTCACATTTTCGAGACAATAGAAGTGTTCTATCGGTATTTGAGATAACAAGAACCTCACGACAAAGTAGAAATAAAATGAGTTTGTTCCTAACTTCATAGCCTCTGAGAGATAAGTACAGACGTTTCCGTACCGATCCTTCAGACTTATTAAGCTTGTTCATGAATTGTGGGACCTAGGCAACCTAATACTCTGATACCAACTTGTCACGACCCAGATGACCAACCCTCAGGATCATGATGGCGCCTAATACCACACTTGCTAGGCAAGCCAAATGTTAGAAATTAACTAAAAGTTTTCTTAAAACAATTTAATTAAATATAAGTAAGCAATTTAGAATAATGCGAAATCTAATACTATCCAATAGAGGAATCAAGAATAATGTACAAATTAATTAAATGAAACTAGAAACTAATTCCTATATCTAGCTACCCAGGGTCTGGAGTCGCAATTCACGAACTACTAAAGAATACTACAAGTATTTGGCTGAAAGAAATATATATTTGTTTTGAATGAAATAAAACAGTAATCTAAATAATGTAAAGAAGACTCCAGGAATTTGCGGACAGCAGCAGATCTACCTCGTGTCTCTATACGAAAGCTCAGCTACTACTCGATAACTCAACTCTGGCCGGAAACTGGATCTGCACAAGAAGTGCAGAGTGTAGTATCGGTACAACCAACCCCATGTACTGGTAAGTGCCGAGCTTGACATCGACAAAGTAGTGACGAGGCGATGGCGGTGCATTTATAACATAACCTGGATACAATGTATAATAAAGCAAGAAGGTAATAATAAACTAATTAAACAGTAACTTGCAACAATTAATAAGACATCTCGGTTAACTTTCCCAGATCTCAGCTATAACCAATCCTCTTGAAAATTTCCAAGTTTCAATTTAAAATAATGGTAAAAGATATGGGAACAATAGAATAAAACAGTAAGTTTTCTAGTCTTTATCATAAAATTAGTAAAACATGAATATCCTCCCTTATTACTCCTTCTTGCGGCGCGCATCCAGCTCCTACATATCCACCCATATTGCTCCTCCCTATATATATCACCTTATTTCTTCGGTTACGGCGTGCGACCCGATCCCACATGTCCTCCCTTATTACTCCTTGTTGCGGTGTGCAACCCGCTCCCACCAGACAATCACATCGATTTATTTATAAAAGATTTCACAATTTAGGTCAAATCCTTTCACAATATTTATGTCTCAACAATTGTAAGCAGAAAGTTGTACTATTCAGAAATTTCACCAATTATCACTACACGACGAAAAACCGTAATGTATCATGAAATACTGACCACAGCTCAACCATAAATGTACCATAATGAAGTTAAGGAACAATTAATACTCCCAAATAAGTGAACTAATGTCTAACAAACAAGTAGACATGGATGCATCAAAATCATGAAACAACTAAGCAAGGAATCAAATTGGTGGTGCATAGGTATTCGTCACCTCACCTATACACCACTCACATGAAAATTTGAAAATCATTCAAGTTGGGGATTCCTATTCCCTCACGTCAAGGTTAAAGCAAACACTTACCTCAATTCCACAGGCCACTCACTCCTCAATTACATTTTTTTCTTTAGAATTTGCCTCTAACCCGCTCGAATCTAATCATAATTTGTTCAATATCATCAATTATTGCTAAAGGAGTTAACTTTAATGAAAAACTATGGTTTTCCTATGTTATCCTATCAAAAGATAAAAACGACCCCGGGCCCGCTTGGTCTGAACTCGAGGTTCAGACCAAAACCCGTTTACCCATTCTCCCCAGAGCTCGGATATACAATTGGTTTTGCAATCCGTCCTCAAGTCGAGGTCTAAATTCCCAAATTTCGAAATTCCTAAGTTCTACCCAAAAATTCTAATTGTTTACCACGAAAACTCTAGATTCTAGGTTGAAATCTTGTTAAAAGTTACTAAGGATTGAAAGGAATTAGTTAGTAATTACTTACCTATGATTTGGAGAAGTTTATGTCTTGGAAAATTACCTATGGAGGTTTAGAGTTTGAGAGAATTGAAAAAAGGGTGAAAATCTCGTCTAAAAACGTATTTGAGAAGCTGCAGTTATCGTAAATGCGATCAGGGGTTCGCAATTGCCAACCTTTCATAATCCCTGCTACCTTCGCATTCGCGACCTAAATTTCGCATTTGTGACCAGTGGGCTTGCTAGGCAGTCTTCGCATTTGCGAGGATGGCCTTCCCAGGTCTGGTTCGCATTTGCAATATAATGTCTCGCAATTACCAGGCCTATTAACTTCGCAATTGCGAAGCCTGATCTTGCCATTGCGGGATCAAAGGCCTGGACAAACACCAGACACCAACTACGATACCTTTCTAAGTCTAAACACTCTGTGGCCTATCGGAAACTCACCCGGACGCTCAGGGGCTCCAAACCAAACATGCACACAAGTCTAAAAATATCATAAGGACTTTCTTGTGCGATCAAATCACAAAAATAACATTTAAAATTACAAATTCAACCTCAAAACTCATGATTTTTCTCGAGAACACTTCAATTTCACTATATCTCAACCGGATGTCCGAATCACGTCAAATAAACTCCGATTTCTCACCAAATTTCACAGATATGATATAAATGTCATAATAAACTTGTATGGTGCTCCGAAACCAAAATATGGGTTTGATACCAACGAGTTCACACATTATTTCATTTCTTTACTTCTTTTAAAATCTAGAAAAACAATTTTCTTCAAAAATTGATTTCTAAATCTAGGGACCTCAGAATTCCCTTTCGGGCATACGCCGAAGTCCCATATTTTACTGCGGACCTCTCGGGACCGCCAGAACACAGATCTGGATCCGTTTACTAAAAATGTTGACCAAAGTCAACTAAAACCAATTCTTTTAACTCTAAAAATTATTTTTTCTCGTATTTTCACATAAAAGCTTTCGGATTTTATGCCCGGACTGTGCATACAAACTGAGTTAAATAAAATTAATCTTTTTTAAGGCTAATGAGCCTGGAATGGAGTCTTAATTCATAAGATGACCCTTTGGGTCATCACAACTTGGCACATCAAGAAAGATTGTCCCAGACTTGGGAGAGGCATATTTAATCAGAATACTCATGCTACAGGCTCTATTCCAGCTATTATCTCACATGCACAGCTAGTTAGGGGTGGAGGACAGACGGGTAGAGTGCGCCCTAGAGAGGGAAGGTCAACCCGTTATTGTAATTGCTATAGTGTGGCTGGGGCTGCTACACCAGATGGTGTCATTATATGTATGATTTAATTCTTAACAAAGGATCATTATTCTTGTTTTGATTCAATTCTGATTATTGATGCGAGTCCTCCTATTACGCTCCACTTATGGGTGAGCTTCGTAATTTTGTGACCCATTATATGTTTATCCCTGTTGGAAAATTTGATGGTATTAGCCCGTGTCTATCATTTTGTTTTGCACACTATTGAGGGATATAGGTCCAATAGTTACTTTATGTTACTCACTACAGTGGGTTTTGATGTGATTTCGAAATAATTGATTTCATTTTATGAATTATATACCCTACTGGTGTGGGGGTTCATTATGTGTTGTGAAAATTGTTTATCGGAATTTATGAGAAGAAAGAAACGAAACGGAAAGATTTCGATTGACATGATGTGCATATTACTTGTGATTTAGGGCTGATGATGATATCCTCGCATTCTTATATGATGGGAAATATTTAAACCGGATTACAAGCCTTGGTGGAGGTTATATAAGGACGAGGTCCTAGTTGTGAAAAAAATACTTATGTGTTTAAATTCTCCCACTGTGAAATTTAAATTTGTACTATAGTATTAATAGGAAGTCATGCATGCTAGGCTTATTTGATGATTCTTTTATGTGTTATTGGGAATATTTTGCCAAATACCTGTTGTAATTATTGAGTTTTAGCCTATGAGGTGAGTGCCTAGGTGGCGTTAAATGTGACTCGTTACTTAGGGTAAATAATTATGAGGTATTCATGCATCACGTCTCATTGTTAATAAAGTGGAGGTTTGAAATGAGATTTTGTTAACATGCGGTTAATTGGCGATGTTGTAATCGATTATGAACAACTATCAAGACCAGATATGTGGTTATGGGCATACATATGATGTTTTTCATGTCCAGATATCATTGTGATAATGCAGTGCTTGTAATTGATATATCTTATGGTGATTCGTTGGATTGTGGATGTGCTGTTAGAAGTTGTTTTGGTATTACTCTGGCAGGTGGATAGGCTCAGTTATAGGGGAGACTTTGCCGAAATTTTTGAAAAATTTGGGAGTTAGTAAAAGTGTGTAATCGATATATGCAAAATAAGAGATAAGTTATGTTATGTGTTTGGAGACGGACTCTACTTCTCATTAGAGGATGAATGATCCTAAGTGGGGGAGATTGTAACACCCCAAATTTTTTTGAAGTACTTAAGCACTATTAAGAAAGTCGATACATGCTAATTTTATCATTTTGTGTGCAGACGAGGACTGTTAATATGATGGATATATGATAATAAGTGTACGAGGCATATTATAAGTGATGTGGGGTCTAAGGAGAGGCCTAAGTCTAAGTCAAGTTAAGAAATTTCATGACAGACTAAAGTTCTAAATTAGCACGCACAAGACCAAATTTGGACAATCATATCTACATATATATAAGAATTTATGTGATGTACCGCCTATCAAATGAATGATCTTCGCGTCTAGTTTTTAACACTTCAAACCGTTTGTCATTTGGAAACTCCTACAAAACGTTACGGCCAGATTACCAAAGGCTGCCAGAAGTTTACACTACCCCGCCGCCCCACGCGCCGCCCCATGCAGCGCGGCTGTGCAAATTTCCAGATCACTTCAAAATTTCGGTTCTAGACTTATTTTTCACTATCATGGTGCCCCATGCATCGTTACTGTGCAAATCCTGGTTTTTTTTGTAGAACCTGACCCTATTTTGATATAAGACCTTCGGGGGTTATTTCCCCCACTTCATTTGGGCAGATTTGGAGCTCTTCTTCACTCTCTAAAGACCTCCGACTCCTCCTATATTCAAGGTGAGTAATCCCTACTAATTTGGTGTTTTGTTCCATCAATTCAACCCTAAAACTAACTCAATCCACAATAAAATCCTTAAATGTTCAAAAAATTCTTTCAAGAATTCAAAGGAGGATTTTGCAATATTCGTTCCAAAGGTAATCCTACGCCCTTAGACATACATATATCGATTTATTATGAGAATATGAGTATGAATTAAGTATTGGAACTCTTGGTATGGTGATTGGAAGCCATAAGTTCCCAATTTAAATACATAATTATTGTAGAGATTGAGAGGTGATTATTTGATGAAATTTCATTGGTTGGGTGTGGATGGATGGTCATACACATCATGTTGGAATTTATAAATTATTTAAAAATGAAGGTGGGATAAGTTGTTGGAAAATTGTGGTAGTTGGATGAACTAATTCCATGGTTATGAGATTTAGGCATTTAATCCTACTAGGTGTTTGATAAAATGTTTAAATGGCATAAAGTATAGAAATCTTGCTAATGTTGGTGCAATTGTGTTGCATTATTGTAGATTCAAAATTGGTTAGTGTGGTGGTCGTTAGTAATATTATTAAGAGTCCAATTTCAGATTTGAGCCGTCAGTAGGTGGTTTCACTCGCGAAGATCATTTAAAGTATCAGATTAGCTTTATCAAGTAAGTGTCTTTCCTAAACTTGTGTGAGAAAAATTTTCCCTTAGGCATTGAGTCTTATGTAGAAATTGTGTGACTGAAAACCATGTGTGCGAGGTAACGAGTATGTACTTGGTTTATATGTGCAAATCATATTGGTCAAAATTCGTAGACACCCTTATGTATTAACTTGGAAAAATGTTGGAACTTTATTGTGAATTCAGTGTCTGTTGAGTTGCTATTACATGGAAATAATTTCATTACGAATTTTTTATCTGCAAATAATTTATTAAATAATTTTAAAAAGAGGCATGTATCTAATTGCCAAAATTTTTGATTAAAGAAGACGTTATTCCTTGATGAATTACTTGTCAATTCATGTCGTTGAAATTGGTATTGGGTTATAAAGGTCGTAATCATATTGAGGCGAAGTGTTACATTGTGAAATATTATTGTGGAAAAATTAATGTATTGTTGATTAATGTGGAAAATTGTAATATTTGAGCACTTGATGTGCAAGTTGTGATATGTGGTGATATGTGCGCACTTGAGGTGCTGCTGTTGAAATCATACTTACTTGTGGGACTACAAGGCGGTACCTCGGGAGATCCCCCTGTTGTGCATATTTACTTTTGGGACTACGAGGCGGTACCTCGTGAAATCCCCCTGTCTTGCATATTTACTATTGAGACTACGAGGCACTACTTCGGGAGATCCCCTTGTCTTGCATATTTATTTTGGGACTACGAGGCGGTACCTCGGGAGTGCCCTTTTGTTGATATTTTTCTATGGTTGCACTTGCCTTTGGTTATTTTGTTTTTCCATGATATGTAAATTCTTGTATTCTTCCGTGATGTACTAGTTGACTTTATTATTATGTGTTTTGTGCTCCTTGTTGTATTATATAGGCTTTTTCCTTTTAGTACGAGACTCTGAGTATTTGTATTTCTGGTTTGTACTTGTTTTCGATGAATGAGTTGTTTTAAATAAAAGAAATTACTATTATGTTTTAATTTAATAAGTTTTACGTCCAAGTCAGTAGCTTATCAGATGCTTTATTTAATTGAAATGTCATTTTCTTCACTCAAACTATTTCAATTCATTTCTGTGTTGATTTCTTACTTGATTTAAAAATTGTAACCTTACTTTATTGAAAATAAATTGAACGTACGGATTATATATATTGATATTTTAGGTACGTGAGTTGTCCATGCGGTGATGATAGAAAAATGGGCACGAGGTGCCGTGGAAATATGAAAGTGGGCGTTCATTCGTATTTCTACGATTATGAAATAAGGTGTCACAAGGTGACTTTTATTTGAAAGAATTATATTTAGAAATATCATTTGAAAGAATTATAGAGAAGGATATTTATTGGAAATAATTATATTCAAAAGATATTTATTTGAAGGGAGTATATTGAAAATATTTATTTAACCGGAAGGATTATATTCTAAATATTTTTATCTGAGAATATTTGAATTTTATACTTGAAGTAGTTACATTTGAAAGACGTATATTTGAGGACTTTATTACTTGATTGTATATGTGATCCTTATTCGTTTGAGAAATATTTATGGTGTTCTTGTTGCCTTGTTGTTTATATCATTGGTTGATTATTGTCGTTATCACAACTATTGGCTTCCTATTATTTTTATGCTATATTGCACATGTTATTAGACTAGTGAGTGTCTTGACTGTACCTCGTTACTATTTCACCGAGCTTAGTTTTGATATTTACTGGGTACCAACTGTGGTTTACTCATACTACACTTCTGCACATTTTTGTGCAAAGCAAGATATTGAAGATATCAGCCTCGTACAAAGTTATAGTGTGATCACAAGCACTTAAGGTAGAGCTGCTTGGTCATCGCAGTCCCTTGGAGTTGTAACGACCCGGCCGGTCGTTTTGAGCTCTAGCACGTCGTTCAGCGGTTTGAAGTGGTGAGCAGCTTCGTTTCAGGTATTATGACCCGTGGGAGTTGTCAGGATTTAATTTCAGGAAGTTTAGAATTGATTTGGAAAGAAAATTCTCATTTCAGAAGCCTTACGTTGGAGAAATCAACTAAGATTCAAATTTTGAGTAAAGGACCTCCGAATCAGGATTTGAAGGTTCCTGCAGATTCGTATGATGATTTCGGACTTAGTTGTATGTCCGTCTTGGGGTTTGGATAACCCGGGAGCGCTTCGGCGTATATTATGGAAGTTAGCATTTTAGAAGAATTTCATAGATTTGGGTTCGAAGTGCATTTTAGAGTTACTGATATCCGTTTTGAATTTCGAGTATGGGAATAGCTCCGTAAGGTGATTCTGGAACTGGGAGCGCGATCAGAAGTGAATTTGGATGTCCGCAAGTCATTTTGAAGGCATTTTGCTAAAGTAAAAATTTGAAGGTTTTTGAGAAATCCGACCGGAAGTGGAAGTTTTGATATCAAGGTCGGAATGCAATTCCGTGAGTTGGAGCAGGTCCGTAATGTTGAATATGACTTTTCTGCAAAATTTGAGGTCAATCGGGTGTGATTTGATAGGTTTCGGCGTCGGATGTAGAAGTTGGAAATTCTAAGTTCATAAGAATTGGATCTGGGTGCGATTCGTGATTTCGACATTGTTTGATGTGATTTGAGGGCTCGAGCAAGTCCGTTTTATGTTTTGGGACAGGTTGGTGTGATTGAACAGGGTCTCGAGGGATCCGGGTAGATTCCGGGTGATTGACTGATCAATATTTGAAGTTGGAGAAGGCTGAAGGTTGCTGTCATCTGGTATAATTGCACTTGCGAGGCTTTACCGCAGGTGCGGCTAAGGGCACCGCAGGTGTGAGATTGGGGCTGGAGTTGGAGCTGATGGACCGCAGGTGCGGGAGTTTTATTGCAACTGCGGAATCGCAGGTGTGAAGAGGGATCTCCGCAGGTGCGAAGAGGGATCGCAAGAACGGGAGTTGCCGGGCCGAGTCATAGCCGAACCTGCACTGGAATTTCCGCAGGTGCGGAGCCGCAGGAGCGGATATTGCACCACATGTGCGAAAATGGCTGGAGGCAGTGGGGTGTTTTAAGAACGGTTTTTTGGCCATTTCTTCATTTCTCTCATTTTGGTGTGACGATTTTGGGAGCTTCAAGAGGGGGATTTTCAACAAGTATCACTAGGTAAGTGAATTCTTCCCATTCCTAAGTTAAATATGTCATCTTACATGGATTTGAATATGAAAATTGGTAGGAAATTTTGGAAATTTTTGAAGAAACCTAGAAAATGTAAATTTGGAGTGTAGCCACGAATTCAAGTATGGAATTTAGAGTAAATTGCATGATTGAACTAGTAGGGCTACGGGTAGCATGTATCTTCAAGAATTTTGGATTTTCGGGCATGTGGTCCCGAGGACATTTTGGTCATTTCTCTGAGCGGGGTTGGGAAAGTATATAATCTAAATATGTTGTTAGTATTAGGATGAATTTTCATTGCTTTGCCATTATGTGGTAGTTTCGGAGCGTTGTGCGACTGTTGGAGTCAATAGAGGGGCTTGGGGGCCGGTGTAGGAATTTCAGAGCGAGGTAAGTCTCCTTTCTTACTTTGTGATGGGGAATTATCCCCCTAGGTGCATTAATTCAATACATGCTTTTATCTTCGGGGGTTACGTACGCACGAGGTGACGGGAGTCTGTGCGTAGCTACTACTATGCCATGTCCGGTTATCCTAGGACCCACTAGCATGCCTTAACTATTGTACCTGTGATCTTGTATGTGATGTTAGACTGTTGATATAACCGAAATAGTAATTTAATGACTAAGGAAGATTAGAGTTTATTTTCTAAATCATCTAAAAAGAGAATTTATGTTCTTCACGGGCAATTGTATTTCCGAATAAGGTTGTGTCATTAAACGTTATATAAAACCAGACAAGTGAATTTCGAAAAAGGGATTTAAATATTATTTGTATTCATTAAAAGAGAAATCGACCATTTACTTGAGTATTTGTGTTCTCGACGTATTCGGGGTGGATTGTTGATTTTGCATTTCTGCATGTGACCGCTTCACAATTTACATTCCGCGAGCGGAGTGTTATTTCCCTTACTCTCATGGGAGCGAGTCGTACGCCACAACAGGTTTAGAATGCACTTTTGGTATGGTTCGTTCGATCCTTGGCAATGCATAGATATGATTATTATATTGAGAAGTGCACTTTTGGTACGGGCCGTTCGATCCTCGGCAGTGTACAGTGAGGATTATTATATTGAGAGATGCACTTTTGGTACGGGTCGTTCGATCCTCGAAAGTGCATAAATATGATTATTATATTTAGAGGTGCACTTATGGGATGGGCCGTTCGATCCTCAGCAGTGAACATAGATGATTATTATATTGAGAGATGCACTTTTGGTACGGGCCGTTCGACCTCTCGTCACTACCTCACTGAGGTTAGACGGGCGACTTACTGAGTACACGTTATTTTTTTACTCATGCTAAACTTGCTGTGCATTTTTATTGCACAGGTATTTTCATAGCGATTGGAGGGTTCAGAGACTTAGGGTTATGAATGGTCTGGTCGGGGTTGATAAGGTAGTAAGACTTGGTGCCTTCAAGTGATGGGATATGAACTTGTGACATGTCATCATCGTCATTTATCAAATGGAATGTGTTAATTTATCGGTGCTGTGGTTTCTTCGGTTGCATGGTGTCGGAGTATCGAGAAGAAGTGTTGAAGAATGCGATTGGCATGGATCGTGAGGTGCAGTGGTTCAGTACTGGATAAGTGTGTTAATGAAGGCAGCTAGAGAAAGATGATCTTCGGAGAGCGTGAAGTCGTGGTGATCTACTGGTTTGAGAGCTACAGAGAACGGTCCGGAAGTAAGTCTAGGCGGTGGTTCCATTTCTAAGAGGCCAGGTGTAAGAAGCGGAAGTCGAGCAGTCGCAAAGTGGGGGACTGCCACCATCTGTGGTTGGGTCGTAGGGTTGTCTTCGCATAGGGTTACAGATTGTCAGCATGTTGGCAAGTTATTTCAGATAAGGGAAAGAAGTAAAATGGTTGTTGTGCACGGGATTTGATGAATATGTGCAAAAGTTCGGGTCAGGGTTAGGCTTTGGATGATTCAGGATTTATACTTAAGGCATGGGCGAGTTATAAGGATAGTGCCTCAGTCACATGTTTCCTTGAAAGGGGTGTTCCTGTGCTAGAAGAGCCTTGGAGTTGATTGTATTCTGGGCCAGTCGGAGTGGGTGACTCTCAATAGCGGTCCTAGTGAGTTCAAAAGATGAGAATGCGACGTTTAAGGATTTCAGGCAGCAGTATGATCGAGAATCGAGCTTTTGCAGAGTAGTTTTTGAGAAAAGGAGGATGGTTGGAATGTTCTATGACATGTTTCAGCATGCAGGATAATATCAGAGGAGTGTGAGAAATAAGCTCCGGATTGTAGAAGGATTATCAGAAGGGTATGTGACGGGTTGCGGGATTTGGGCAGCATAGCCTCATGAATCAAGGTCACTCTGGATGAGTGAGGGTTGAGTTTGTTATGGGTTGAAGGAAGTTGTTATTATCCCTAAGGCAATTAAAAATGATTAAAAGAAGATGAATTGATTAGCTGTGGTTGAAATGGCACATTTGCGGCAGTGATAGGTTTCTTTGATGTGATTTTCTTATGCATGTGGTTTGTGCCGGTGTGTGCGGGGCTTGTCGGCCGTCGTAACGAATCTCATGTGGGAGAATTTGAGTGCTATGGCCTGTCAGGTGTAGGCGAACCGCGAAAGGGTTATGGTGGAATAGACTACTACTTAAGGATTTGCATGATTGGGTGATAATGGGAATTCACTAATGTGTTGGGATGGTACTCTTGAATTGAATCAAGTAAAAAGTTTCTATATGATGAAGTGTTCACCCTATTGGTGGTTCGGAAGTTATGATGGAATTCTTGCGCTACCTCATGTTGGTATGTTAGGTGCAGGAAGCAGTATGTAACTGGTAGTAAGAATCGAGATTGAGGTCCGATGTTTATAAGGATGTCATGAGCTCGGAAGAGCAAGACAAAGTGATTTTAAAGTTCAGAGTAAGCTAGTATTATCTTCAGTGTCACCTGCAATTGATATTCTATGGAAGAGGCTTTGTACCCTGGTCATAGGTTGTTGATGTGTTTTGCGGCCTTAGTGTGGTCGGTGTTATGGATGGGCAGGCTTGTTTCCTTGTGTGGAAGGTCGTGGAAGCATGACTGCGAAAAGATTGTATAAAGTGTGACATGTAGTTACTTGGTGGATTTCAGATTTAGACCGAGTATAAGGAAGTGCGATATTGCTTAATTGAGAATTTATGCTTGGAAGGCGTTCAGTTCATTTGGTTGTGGATTGTGGGGTGTTTGTCCCGGCTATGATGGTTGTTCTTGTGTATTATGAGAGAAAGTGGGTTAATGTGGACCCAGTCAAAAGCTAACATCTAAGTTTGGTGCGAGCTAGGTGGCTCAATGCTTATTGATGGATTTAAATATTATTATGGGCTCTGTACGAGCCGGGCATGTTCCTTTCAGTAGAGCGCTTTTCATGGAAAGGTATTAGAACAACGGGTGTTGTTCTGTCTTCATTGAATTCATGTGTTATTGTGATTGTGCCGTGCGAGTTGTGAAACTACTTGATAATTTCTTATATGTTGAGGTCCCGCGTAGTGGGGATGTTATATGAGCAGGATAGCTCTTAAGATCCAGAGTATGTATATATATATATATCGCACCTCAGTTGTGCTTGAGTTGTGTAGCCTACGGCTTTATCAGTCTCCCTAGGACGGTATTATGCACTTAGCGTGCTTGTGATCGATATTCAGTAATTTGTAATAGTAAGTGATTCAGCTCCGTGTATATTTCCTTATGATAGTTTTATGATGGGATCGGGA
The DNA here is from genome assembly GCA_005239525.1 of Nicotiana knightiana. Lineage (NCBI taxonomy): Eukaryota > Viridiplantae > Streptophyta > Magnoliopsida > Solanales > Solanaceae > Nicotiana > Nicotiana knightiana. Next base: position 12,053 of record ML400060.1, on the reverse strand, counting down.
GGCACGCCGCCACGGGTATGTTATTTAGATCGGGTTGCACGCCGCAATAGTGTGATGATGAGAAGGGTTAATATGTTGTTATTTTATTGTGTTTTACTTCCTATTTTCTGGTAAGAATTCATATTAGGTTCATGAGCTGAATAGTTCCGTCCTGAGTCATTGTTTATTATCATGTTCGAGTTATGGTCTATTGGTGCGATGTGGTATCGTGTGAGGCTGTTGGTCACGTTTGGGGTGATATGCTGTCTGAGCAGTTCATACTGGGTGAGACGAGATTTTCGGAGCAGGGATCAGTACGATAAGGTTACGTGAAGTGTATATTAAAGAACAAATACCATTATTCAGGTTCATAATGAAGTGATGATTCTAGTCAAGATGAGGTATTCAAGGATTTGTTAACTCTGCAGTTGAGTATGAATTTCCGCACATTTCCTCCGTTGTGGTGGTATCGTCAGCATTATAGCAGGGTGTATGTATATTTGTTATGAGGTGCATTGGGAGCATCAGATTCGTGGAATTTTGGCTATTAAGGTTCAGTGAGTGTCATTGTGGTTAGATGATGAGTTATGCGGTGCATGGTGCTGATTAAGCGAAGGTTGGTATGGTGTTTATATGTTGAAACTAGGCCTGGCAGAGAACTTTCAGGTGTTTGAATGAATTCTGAGCTGATTATATGGATAAAGAAGAAATCCCTAGATTTGATCAAGCCATTGTGCTCGACTAGGTTGGGGTAGCACGGGCAGGTGCTCAAAATGTTAAACAGTGATTTAAGATAACTCCAGAGCAGTTCTTAGCATGTTCGAGGACGAACGTCGGTTTAAGTGGGGGAGAATGTAATGACCCGACCAGTCGTTTTGAGCTCTAGCGTGTCGTTCAGCGGTTTGAAGTCGTGAACATCTNATGAAATTCTTTCAAAATGTTAAACAGTGATTTAAGATAACTCCAGAGCAGTTCTTAGCATGTTCGAGGACGAACGTCGGTTTAAGTGGGGGAGAATGTAATGACCCGACCAGTCGTTTTGAGCTCTAGCGTGTCGTTCAGCGGTTTGAAGTCGTGAACATCTTCGTTTCAGGTATTATGACTCGTGGGCGTGGTTGGGATGTAATTTCAGGAAGTTTAGAATTGATTTGGAAATAAAATTCTCATTTCAGAAGCGTTGTGTTGGAGATGTCAACTAAGATTGAAATTTTGAGTAAACGACCTCCGAATCAGGATTTGAAGGTTCCTACAGATTCGTATGATGATTTCAGACTTCGGTGTATGTTTGGCTCGAGTTTTGGATAATCCGGGAGCGCTTCGGCACATATTATGGAAGTTAGCATTTTAGAAGAATTTCATAGATTTGGGCTCGAAGTGCATTTTAGAGTTACTGATGTCCGTTTGGGATTCCAAGTGTGGGAATAGCTCCATATGGTGATTTTGGAATTGGGAGCGCGATCGGAAGTTAATTTGGATGTTCGTAGGTCATTTTGAAGTCAATTGGCTAAAGATAGAAATTTGAAGGTTTTTGAGATATCCGATCGGAAGTGAATGTTTTGATATCGAGGTCGAAATGCGATTCCGGAAGTTGGAGTAGGTCCGTAATGTTGAATATGACTTGTGTGCAAAATTTGAGATCAATCGGGTGTGATTTGATAGGTTTCAACTTCGGATGTAAAAGTTTGAAATTCTAAGTTCTTAAAGAATTGGATTTGGGTGCGATTCGTGATTTCAGGCTGTTTGATGTGATTTGAGGGCTCGATCAAGTTCGTGTCATGTTTTGGGACAGTTTGGTGTGATTGGACGGTGTCTCGTGGGCCCCGGGTGGATTCTGGGAGATTGACGGATCAAAATTTGAAGTTGGAGAAGGCTGAAGGTTGTTGTCATCTGGTGTAATTGCACCTGCAAGGCTTTGCCGCATGTGCGGCTAAGGGCACCGCAGGTGCGAGATCGCGGCTGGAGCTGAGGGACCGCATTTGCGAGAGTTAGGTCGCACCTGCGGAATAGCAGGTGCGAAGAGGGATCGCAGGAGCAGGAGTTGCCGCACTGAGTCAGAGCCGCACCTGCGATGGAATTTGCGCAGGTGCGGAGCCACAGGAGCGACTATTGCGTTGCATGTGCGAAAATGGCTGGAGGCAGTGTGGTGTTTTAAGAATGGATTTTTGGCAATTTCTTCATTTCTCTCATTTTGGTGTGGCGATTTTGGGAGCTTCAAGTGGGGGATTTTCATCAAGAATCACTAGGTAAGTGAATTCTTCACATTCGTAAGTTAAATATGTGATCTTACATGGATTTGAACATGAAAATTGGTAGGAAATTTTTAAAGAAACCTAGAAAATGTAAATTTGGAATTTAGCCACGAATTCGAGTATGGAATGTAGAATAAATTGCATGATTGAACTAGTAAGGCTACGGGTAGCATGTACCTTCAAGAATTTCAGATTTCCGGGCAAGTAGGCCAAGGGGCATTTTTGTCATTTCTCCGATCGGGGTTGGGAAAGTGTATGATCTAAATTTTTTGTGAGTATTAGGATGAATTTTAATTGCTTTGCCATTATGTGGTAGTTTCGGAGCGTTGTGCGTCCGTTGGAGTCATTAGAGGGGCTTGGGGGTCGGTGTTGGAATTTCGGAGCGAGGTAAATCTCCTTTTAACTTTGTAAGGGGGAATTGTCCCCCTAGGTGAATTAATTTAATACATGCTATTATCTTCGGGGGCTATGTATGCACGAGGTGACGGGAGTCCGTGTGTAGCTACTACTATGCCATGTCCCGGTAGCCTAGGACCCACCAGCATGCCTTACCTGTGATCTTGTCTATGATGTTAGACTGCTGATATAACTGAAATTGTAATTTAATGACTAAGGAAGATTAGAGTTTATTTTCTAAATCATCTAAAAAGAGAATTTATGCTCTTCATGGGCAATTGTATTTCCGAATAAGGTTGTGTCATTAAACGTTATATAAAACCCGACAAGTGACTTTCGAAAAAGGGATTTAAATACTATTTGTAGTCTTTAAAAGAGAAATCGGCCATTTACTTGAGTATTTGTGTTCCCGACGTATTCGGGGTGGATTGTTGATTTTCCATATCTCCATGTGACCGCTTCACAATTTACATTCCGCGAGCAGACTGTTATTTCCCCTACTCTCATGGGAGCGGGCCGTATGCCACAACAGGTTTAGAATGCACTTTTGGTACGGGCCGTTCGATCCTCGGTAGTGCATACATATGATTATTATATTGAGAGGTGCACTTTTGGTACGGGCCGCTAGATCCTCGACAGTGCACAGTGAGGATTATTATATTGAGAGATGCACTTTTGGTACGGGCCGTTCGATCCTCGGCAGTGCATAGATATGATTATTATATTGAGAGGTGCACTTATGGGAGGAGCCGTTCAATCCTTGGCAGTGCACAGAGAGGATTATCTACTGAGAGATGTGCTTTTAGTACGGGCCGTTCGATCCTCGGCAGTGCATAGACATGAGTATTTTATTGAGAGGTGCACTTTTGATACGGGTCGTTCGATCCTCGGCAGTGCATAGACATGAGTATTTTATTGAGAGGTGCACTTTTGATACGGGTCGTTCGATCCTCGGCAGTGCATAGACATGAGTATTTTATTGAGAGGTGCACTTTTGATACGGGTCGTTCGATCCTCGGCAGTGCACATAATGATTATTATGACGGCTCAGGCTGGTTGTTCTTATCCCATATGCGCATGTTAAACTGTTAAATGTTTTCTACATGATTTTGAAGTAATAATATATTTGGGAGAAAATAAAAAAGCAATTGTTTATTTAAGATATTTGGAAAATAATGAGAAAGTGGTATTTGTTGTTTATTTCCAGTATTTACTTGGTGCCTTACATACATGCTGCTTTACTTCATTTACATGCTAATCGTGTCAATTTTACACTGTTAAATAAATTGTTGACCCTTAGTGAGTGTCTAATTCGACCTCTCGTCACTACCTCTCTGAGATTAGGCGGGCGACTTACTGAGTACACTTTTGTCTTATACTAATGCTACACTTGTTGTGCATTTTTATTGCACCGGTGCTTTCATAGCAATTGGAGGGTTCGGAGACTTAGGCGAGCTACATCATCCGGAGGTGATCCGCAGCTGACGGAGTCTCTCTCAAACTGTGTTTACTTTCAGTCTATATTTCCTTCTCCAATTTGTATTCCGGACAGGCTTTGTAATGTTTGTATAAATTCCTAGAAATTTCTCATGTACTTGTGACACCAGGTTCTGGAGTATGTTGGGATCGTGTGTTGGGTTATATTTGTTATGGTGTAGCATTCAAACCCTTGTTTTTAACAAACAGGTTTTTATTTGGTTTATATGTAACATAGTGAAAGGAAATGTTTTTCATAAAGGTCAAAAACCGGGAAAAAAAATTATTTCAACTAATTAAGGGGTTGGCTCGCCTGACAAGTGGTGTCCGGCGCCATCACGACTCATAGATTTTGGGTCGTGACATGAGTCTTTCCATTTTATTGTACTATCAACTTTTATTCGAACAATATTGTATATTTGATCATTGAGATAAGTACATGTATTCAGTTAGAGTTCGTGACTCAGTATTACCAGTCTTGGGAGGTTATATCACTATTTTAGCTATTGGTTTGGACACTTGTATTAAATTCTATTTTAAAATAAAATGGCTTGAACTGTTATTATGATTGGTTTACTTAGCCTTAGAGACTAAGTGCCATCACGACGCCTGTGGTAGGATTTTGGGTCGTGACAAAAGTGTTATGCAGTCATCATCTAAATAATTATCTCCGAGTCACGTTCATATTTTCCTTTCTCAGGGAATGGACCAAAATAAAGGAGTGATCCAGTGTTCGAGATTTCACAATTCAAATCTCCATGACTTGGGGGATTATGCATATATAAGGAAGCACAAAAAGAACTAAAGGCATAGTTCAACAACCAAAGGCATAGTTCAGGCTGAGTCAAAAACCTTGACGAAAATTTAAGAAATGTTTCAAAGGGGTTCGAACTCGTGAAAAGGAAGCAAGATACTCCATATTCTCACAAGTTTTAGGTTAATGCCAAAAATTTAGTCACGGGATAACAAACCCGAATTTGTATTTGTAAATCTGCTACAATGAAATTAGTTATGAATGTGTTCTATGAACAGTTATGAGAATGATGTACAAAATTTATTTGAAAGTTCAAAACATAAAATTTTCTCAGATAATTTCTATTGACATGTCTACCTCATGTTTCATATATTTGCACCAATATGAAGATAATACGTCATCTTCATCAGAGTCGTTAACATAAAAGGGTCCTCTTTATAAAAACCCGTATTTATTAAAGTTACGAACTATTAAGGTATTTTAGATGCAAGAAAAAGCTCAAATATTAAAAGGGCAAAGAGCATGATATGCAAAAAAAAAAAAAAAAACCAGAGCGATCATATATATATATATATATATATAT
>ML400059.1:0-15365 GCA_005239525.1 Nicotiana knightiana | reverse complement strand
TTTTAAGCATTATATACCTTACATTTTATGTGCTTTTGTGATAAAAATACATGTTATATGTGCATAATGGAGTCTATTTCATGTGTAGGTGAATTGGAGATGGAAACCGAGCTAAATGGGTGCATAAACATCGAAAATACGCTCAAGAGTCGAAAAGGAGTGACCTAGGCAATACCCGGGCGTTTGGCCCCTAAAGCCAGACATGCCCAAGCGTTAAGGGGGCGTTTGGCCCTTAAGGCCAGGGTTACCCTGGCATTAGCCAGGCGTTAGACCCCTAACGACACGCCTGCCCAGACGTTAAGGGGGCGTTTGGGGCTTAACGCCTGGGTGCCTGGTCCAGTCAACTCCGAGTTTTAAAGGTTTTTAAGTGTTTCCCGGTTGGAATAGAAGTCTCCTACACGTTTAGGGTTTATCCCAAACATATAAATAGACCCAAAAACACAACTTTGAGGGGGGGTTGCCATTTTTGGAGAGAATATACACACAAGATCATTGAAGAAGCAAAGGATTATCAGTTTTCTTCATCTTAATCTAGTATTTTCCATTGATGCAAAGACTTATGCAATTGTTTAATTCTAGTATGAGTGGGTAAACACCCATTGTTCTGGGGTTGTGATTTAGCCATGAATATTGTTATTCGATATTAACTTAACCTTGATTTTAATTCTCTCAATGTATGGTTGTTTCTTCAATTCTGCGTTTAATTGCTTAATCGTTTGGCCAGCAATTAGGTTCTATATACTATCTATGTTATGCTTGGGAAAGCCGTATATAGATTAGAGAAGAATTGAAGAGAGCGCGATCTTACCCTTCAGGGGAGCGGATTTGTGGTTAGGATAGGAATATACCAGGTCACCGTGCTTAATTAAACATCGTAATCTTAGTGCGCTCTAATAGATAAATTTCATAGGAATATAGGCGTTAATCTATTGAGAATAGGCGAGTAGTACTTCGGGAGAAGGCTACGAGAGCAATTATCGATTAATTAGCAAGCATGAGTGAATTATATGAAAGAGAGAGTTAATTAGAATGCAATATGAATGGTGAATTGATCACAACCCTGGAATATTTGTCTCTATTGAATACACAACAATATTCTCGTTACTTGATAATTAGTTCATATAATCATAGAATAAATTAGTTATATTCTTGGATTTTGTTTTTGCTCGATTAAATAGCAATTAGAGTGATTCAATAAGTAGTTTACGCAAGTCCCTGTGGGTTCGACATTCGATTTAATATTATATTACTTGCTACGACCACGTATACTTGCGTGTGCGGTTTGGGACCAACACCAATCATATAATACATATCTCGAGGTTTTGAACCCTTATAACCAAGTTTGAAAGCATTACTTACCTCAACCGCGCAAAAATCCTACTCCGAAATGCCCTTGCCTCTCAAATCGATCTCCAAATGCCCTGAATCTAGCCACAAGTAGTATGACATAACCAATATAGGTTAAAGGAACCAATTTCACAAAGAAAACATGAAATTATACCTAAAAATCTTAAATTGGTTCATACCCGGCCCCAGGCCCACGTGTCGAAATCCGTCAAAAGTCGCAAAACCCGAAAGTCCACTCACTCACGAGTCTAATCATATTAAATTCATTAAAATCCCACACCATTTGGTCTTCCAAAACTCCAAAATTCACTCTCCAAATCCCTTTCCCTAAACCCCCAAATTTCACTTCAAATATTGCTAGTTAGGTGGGGAAATCAGTGGGGAAACAAGATTTATGATCGAAAACGAGTTCAAGAAGTTTACCTCAGTAATCCCCTTGAAAATCTCCTCCAAAATTGCATAAGTCCGAGTTTCAAATAGTTGAAATAAGACCAAAATCGCGCCCTTGCTTCCTAGGCCTTTCGCACCTGCGGCTATTTTCCTGCACCTGCGGATCCTCTTCTTCGACAAAAATTCCGCACTTACGGAATTCACTTAAGTCCACTGAGCTCGCACCTGCGCTCCAGGTCTCGCACTTGCGGAATCGCTTCTGCGGCCCATCTTCCGCTTCTGCGGAAATGCCCAAGATCCACTCTTCCGCATCTGCGGGCTCGCAGATGCCTTCAATCTCTCGCACCTGCACTTCTAGTCCAACCCAGCCTTGCCCACATTTGCGACCTCTACTGTTGCACCTGTGGCTAGCCCCCTCGCATGTGAGATCACAGTAGATACAGCCAACTTTAGCAGCTTTACCAAATTGAAATCGAGTCCGATAACCACCCAAATTCACCCAAGGCCTCCGAGACCACAACCCAATATGCCCACAAGTCAAATAACCCAATGCAAACTTAGTCGAACCTTCGAATCACTCAAAACAACATCAAAACACCAATTACACCCGGATTCAAGCCTAACGAAGTTCTAAACTTTTAAATTCCACAAACGATGCCAAAACCTATCAAACCACGTCTCGAAATCCAACAAATCCCAAAAGTCCACTCACTACGAGTCTAACCATACTAAATTCATCAAAATCCCACACCATTTAGTCTTCCAAAACCCCAAAATTCACTCTCAAAATCCCTAGCCCTAAACCCCCAAATTTCACTTCAAAATCTTGCTAATTAGGTGGGGAAATCAACGGGGAAACAAGAATTATGATCCAAAACGAGTTCAAGAAGCTTACTTCAATAATCCCCACGAAAATCTCCTCCGAAGTTGCCTAAGTCCGAGTCTCAAATGGTGAAATAAGATCAAAATCGCAAACCCTAGCTTTTTAAACTTCTGCCCAGACCTTTCGCACCTACGACTATTTTCCCTCACCTGCGTATCTGCTTCTGCGACCAAAGTTTCGCACCTGCGGAATTCACTTAAGTCTACTGGGCTCGCACCTACGATCCAGGTCTCGCACCTGCGGAGTCGCTTCTGCAACCCATCTTCAGCTTCTGTGGAAATGCCCAAGATCCACTCTTCCGCATTTGCGGCTTAGACTCGTATATGCGAGCTCGCAGATGCGATCAATATCTTGCACCTGCACTTCCGAGTGTAGCCCAGCCATGCCCGCATCTTCACCCTCTACTGTCGCATCTGCGGCTATCCCCCTCGCAGGTGCGATCACACCAGATACGGCCAATATCAGCAGCTTCACCAAGTTGAAATCAAGTCTGATAACCAGCCGAATTCACCCCGAGGCCTCCGAGACCTCAACCAAATATGCCCACAAGTCATATAACCTAATAAAAACTTAGTCGAACCTTCGAATCACTCAAAACAACATCAAAACACCAATTACACCCGGATTCAAGCCTAAAGAACTTCTAAACTTTTGAATTCACCAAACGACGTCGAAACTTATCAAACCACATTCAATTGACCTCAATTTTGCACACAAGTCCTAAATGAAAACCAAGAACCTACTATAATTCCCACAAATTAACTCTGACTCTGATATCAAAATTTCCACTGCCGGCCAAAATCGCCAATATTCCAACTTTCGCCAATTCAAGCCTAATTCTATTGCGGACCTCCAAATCATATTCTGCACGCGCCCCTAAGTCCAAAATAACCTAACGGAGTGAACAGAACCATCAAAATTCAAATATTAGGCTGTTTATGTTACACCCCATATTTTCGTACGTGGAAGTACGCCATATGTAAATTAGTATAAGCTCGCAAAATGAGATGTTACATTCCCCATTTTCGTACGTTAAAGTTTCATCGTAAGTTAATCGACCTAAGCTCGGGAATAAGATTATTTTTAAGGTTATAAGTATTATGCTATTTCAAACAAGTTCGTAAGGGTGAGAGGCTAAGCAAATCAAAGAAAATGAGTTTCGTCGAAATTTGACATTATGAGATAAAATACGGTTCGAGCTATAATACATGGTATTATGGACTTGTGCCATACAAGGTACCACATGACTATGAAAGTAAGATATATATAGTGTGTTAAAAGTAAGTAGTATTTTAAGTAATTTGAGATAATTCTTAATTATGTGGGTAATTGATTAATTATTGGTTAATGAGAGATTAACTAGTTAATTAAGGAATTGTTGGGTGATTAATTCAAATATTTGGATAAATTTTGATGAACCCACGTGGAAGAAAGTAAATGAGACTCAAAATATATTTGTGAATCTTAAAATAGGTTGAAAGGTGGCACATTTAAGAGAATTATGTGACACCAAATCTTGAAAGGTGGGTCCCATACCACCAAGACATAAATCCCTTCTCTAATTCAAAAATGGAGGTCTATTACATCTAAGTTAAAGATAAGGGCTTCAACAAGATGGGAATCGATTAGCAACGTGAGTTGCTTCAATCTTTCATTCAAATGAGATTTCTTAATATTATAGCAACGTGGGATTTGCGATTCTAAGGGAGTACGGTGTAATCTTCCTCAAGAATATCATACGGATTTCCCTACTCCAGTCTTGCTGTCACATGTTTTGTCGATTATCGTGTGTTAGAGGAATTGTCAAGAGAACCGGTTCAGGTATGTTAAGGCTATCCCTTCTTTTCTTTTGGCATGATCCATACGATATAAATAAAACAAGTAAATGCACAACTTCCATAAATAACTCTGTTCAGAGAAATGCTAAAGATGCTTATGTTCTTGATTCCACATGTGTCTTATTATTTTATCATTTGTTCATCGGTCTCAGAAAATATGTAAGTTGATAAAGTTTACTCTATGATATTAATCAAAGGCATAATGGTCTTATGACACTCCGAAAGATTTTATTGACGTACTTCTCATGCATTGCATTCAATTATACATGTACATTGATCCATGACCAACTGGCATTATATACACGTATATATGTATATAATATGTATATGGGATATGGGAAAAGGTTACGGAGTTATATACGCACCACCACCTAATCAGGTGGTATACGTTGATGATTTGCCCACAGTGGCCGAGATGATATGATGGGATGCCCTCAGAGGCTTGATGATGTTATGAACGAATATACCCATGCATGGTATGACATTTATACGCATATGCATGACATTATAAGTATTAAATGATTCACATAGCTATTCAGACTTACATGTTGAGTCATGTACTCCATGTTTTTATTATGTCTATTATTTACTGATTTTCATTTACATACTCGGTACATTATTTGTATTGACGTCGCTTTTGCCTGAGGAAACTGTGTTTCATGCCTGCACGTCCCGATAGACAGGTCGAGAGTCTTCCATGTAAGCTATCAGCTCAGTGGAAGATGTTGGTGTGCTCCATTTGCTCCGGAGTTTCCTATTTGGTCAGTATGATTTGGATATGTATTAGTTGGTATAGGGGGCCCTGTCCTGCCCCTTATGAAAATTATGTACTCTTAGAGGCTTGTAGACATATGTCATGTATATAAAAGATGATATGGCCTTGTCGGCCTATGTTTAGTGTATGAGTGATCATCGTGGTCTTATAGGCCTGTATGTCTTATGTATTAGTTGGTATTACATGTTTTAGTCTAGTTACCCTACGACAGCCTTTCCATGTCATTTACCTATGATAGCATGATACGAAAAGTTACGTTATGTTGGTACTCGGTTGAGTAAGGTACCGGGTGCTCGTTGCGGCCCATCGGTTTGGGTCATGACAAAAGTGGTATCAGAGCAGTTCTGTCCTAGGGAGGCTATAAGTCGTGTCTAGTATAGTCTTGTTTATGGGTGTGTTGTGTACCACACTTATAAGCAGGAGGCTACAGGGAATTTAGGACTGTCACTCTTTCTTCTTACTCTATCGTGTGGTAGAGCTCACTTGTAAGAATTCAAGTTCCTAAATTTTATTTTGTTCGTAATAAGACGATACCTATATCCAAAAGATAGTTGGTAAGAGATTGCACGTGGCTGTGGAAGAGTTAAGTCAAAGGGAATCGATTTTGCATCATGCTTATGATGAGTAAATGTGAGGTCTTTAGCAGACCATGTGTGTACTAAGACATGTGAGATTTTGGAAAATGAGCCCTAAGGCATGAATATCTATCCACCCATATGGAAAAAAGCAACGAGAGAATCAGAAGGTAGATACAAGTTTTAACAAGTAAAAGAAGCAAGATGAAAAAGGGTACGAGTACTCAGCTATGAAGATTATCAATACTTATCACTCAGTAAGAGAGATATAATCATTTTGAGTTACCTTCAATAGTAACAAAGGTATGTATAATTGGCCACACCCATTTCAGTTATGCCCTATGGGGGCTAACAGGTGTGGTTAAGAGATGGACGGGATATCAAGATTTGGCTGGGGTTAGGGTAACCCAAATTGGTGAATGGATTGCTTGCGTTAGTTGACATTTTCGAAGGATATTGCAAATGTGCTAATAGATCTCTTTGTGATACACCCAGATGGTGCATTCTACAATAGTACAGCTAGATATGAGTACTACAAAATCAGGCACTAGAATCCTACAAGGGATAAATATTACCTTAGTGTGGTGCCCGTCCCTAGTATGGAGAGAATGTTATGCGACTCGAAGAGCCATTGGATGGGGAAAAGAGGAGCTAAAAGCAAAAGAATGCCATGATGAAGTTTCCAGAATAAAGTGATAAACAAAAATTTTATCCCCATAAGAAGAGAGTTAATAAAGCATTATGAGTAAGATGTGAAACATGGATGGCAATGGTAGATAAAAAAAAAGATTATTACAGAGTCTATAGTCAAGGAAAGGAAAAGAGAAGAGGTGACAGGCCTTGAGACAAAAAAAGAATATAGGCCATAAAGTCATATCCTCATTTCGAGAAATAAGTTCGTGACCCTAACGTGATTACCAAAAGGAAAAGAGTTAGACCTCTAGAGTAATAGAAATCAGTATGGACTGGTGAACAAGATAAATTAAACATGAATTAGGGACTGAGTGATTTGATAATGGTCGACATCATGAGAATTTCATATTTTGTTCTGGAAATAATAGAATGGATGACAGAATAATAACCTTTAAAGGTCATTCAGCAAGACAAGGTCATTCAGCAAGACATTTCCCTAAAGCAAGCAATGTGAGCAAAGTTAAGCTTAAGGAACTATGTGTGCCAGTTACACTACGTGTCACCCTCGCGAGTAAGGAAATTTGATATCCTATGTACAGAAGGATTACCGCAAGGCAATTAAGGGTCATTGATGATGTGAAATGATGCCAAATATGAAGAGGTAAAACATTTATACGTAGATCATCGTAGCGCTAAATATTAGTATTCCCCTAAAGGGGGAATATGGAGTGATCTGGCATTAAGTCAGAATTAAGTGGTTCTAATAACTATGGAATGGTAAAGGAAGAATGCGACAAATATGAGAAAGGAATGAGATTGCACTTATTTAAATCCTCCAGATATGCTACGATTCCAGAACATTATGCAAACACGACGTCAAGGAGTAGAAGTAAGGGTTCATGCCCGAGATTATTAATAAATAAGGAGCCAGTGTGAGACGTAAGTTAAGACAAAGGAAAAAACCCAAGAAAGATAATGTGGAACATTGATATGAGAAAGGGCCAACGAGTAGTTAGTAGTAGAGACTAGTTATGTCTAGACAAGAGGATACAAACATCGTGATCCTTGAGAAATTCAGTCTCGCGAATATGACATCGTGATCCTTGAGAAATATTCAGATAGCAGTTGAAGTAGTTAAAGGTATCACATTAGTGTTACAGAAATAAAAGAGAGTGCCACTAGGAAGACGGTCAAAATATCAGTTCAGAAGCAACCCTACAAGCACAAGGCGTGGAGGTAAGTAACCACGAATAATTATAGGCGAGGAAGGACATCAAAAATTCCGTCGAGTATACGATGTAATAAGATCGCAGGTTTACAAGAGTCAGAGGGTCCTCCCTAAGTACTGCAATGAAAGACTAGCTGAGGAAATAAGAAAGAAGGCTTCAACCTAAGCTCAGTGACCTAAAGAGAAAATGGTCTTATAACAACAGTCTCACAACAATATTGTATGCACTCCATATGAAAGTGGAACCTATTGTGGCTAATGAACGGGAAGGAAAGAAAAAAAATCAAAAGGTGATATTCAAGATCATATGGGTTATATGGAATTCCAATAAGTGTGGGCACTACAAGTATTCATGCAACAAGTGGCAAAACGACCAAGAAAAGTAATTGCTTACATTTAAAGAAAGTTGAGAAGGAACGCAAGGAATTATTCAATCAATGATACAAAGTTAGTTACGTTATGAACGCACTTAAGGTTTCGGAGTATTATTTATGCATCATATATGTTGATAATCATACAGTCGTAGAAGACTCTGGTATAAGTTAAAAGAAAGAATTGAGTCCAGGTCATAGATAATGGATTGAATTGTTAGATAATAGTATCACGGATATTCCATAGCGTCTATGAAAGGCTAAAGTAATAACTAATACCATGAGCCGCAGATCGGAAGATAGCTTAAGCCTACATAAAGGCTGATCAGAAGGGAGAGGAAACTAAAGAGTTACATCAACGAAGTAAATCAGGAGTCTGGTTATTGGACCTAGAAAATTATAGAAATCATGATTGAGAACATAGCGGAATCACTCTTAATATCATAGGTGCAAGAGAGATAGTACAACAGCCATATTCTATAACGGCTCTACGATAAAGCCAGTTAGAAGAAGTACCAGCCTCATAAGAAGTCAGTATGAAGCTCCCACGGGATTGTGTATGCACCAGAAATTCAAGTATTATAATAGAGCTTCAAGTTGTGGATGTGAATCATACCTATATGGAAAGGGGGTTATGAAAGAGATAGAAGATACGATGCGATATTTTAAGGTAAGTAAGGTAAAGGTGAACAACGTACGAGATACTCAGGTGCAGAAGATTGTGAATGATCCATACTTCAGATAGAGGGCTAGAAGCGTTGGGATTCAGTATCCAGGAAGGATAGTATAGTCACTAGTGGCATATCTTCCACCCTATGGTTTCTAAGTATCAAGAGATCTTGTCAAGAGATCAAAGAAGAGTTTAAGACGATGTTATGTCTCGCTTGATGTTCTATAATAACATAAGGAAATCTATGGTTCAAGGAAGTTGAAGGAAGGTTGTGAATAGTATAAATAGATATGTGTAGATCGCAAGCTAAAGTACGGTAAATCCACAAGGTTTTAGGAAGACAGGAGTGAGGATAAGAAAGGGCAAGTGAGAAGGTGATGAAAATGGATAAGTCCTCAGGCTTAAGCCCATGAAAACAAGAAGAGTTGATGTTTTATCTAAGCTATACAAAGCTCAATATAGCCTGAATGAACTCAAAGGAGTCTAAGAACAGTAGAATTTAGAAGAGATGGATGACGTTTGGGCCTTCGATTGAGTAATGATTTAAAGAAACAAAAAGGGATTTCCTGAATTGTACATGATTAAAATACCCACGTAAGGTGAATCACATTGGGGTGATATGAAATATGGTTATGGAAGCATGGTATCACCCCAGGTGGATCAACCTAATCATTTCAGATGTTCCCCGATGAGACGTGAGCCCTAGATGCAGTGTTACATAAAAGGTCGAGTTATCAATGGTAGATTATAGATCAATATTGAGGTGAATCAACAATGGATGGATAAGAGTTACAAAGTATGAGATGAGGGTAGGTCGTCATTCTTAAGACGAATAGTAATAACGAAGAATTAAATGACTTAGACTTATACATATAGCATAAGCAACGAGAGTAACCTGGAGTTTGGTAGCAGACCTCAGTAACGATAAATAGAAGTAACAATTATGGTATAGTATGACCAACCTAGATGCATTAAAGTCATACGAATGGATAACTGGGTCTATGAAGTAAGATATAGCAATATTCGTTAGTTCAACAAACCGAGCAAAGAACTTCAGTATACCTATAGATGCCCAGGGGGACATCTTGTCATAGTTATACATATGTTCACAAAGTGAGGCCTAGAGATGGGCTAAAAAACTAGAGGAAAAAGGAGAGAAGAGTCGCATAGGCGCATTTACAAGGTCAGTGTCATACATGATGCATAATAGAAGGTAGCAACAATTATGAGATTGGAAGGATTCCGAACACAAGTCATGGTGTTAGAAAGAGGCCTAAAGGGGGGAATGCCCTAACCTTTGGACTTTTCATAGTACTAGAGTATTCGGAAGACATGGGTTTTGAAAATGATAAGTGCATCAGTAAACATTCGAGGACGAATGTTCCAAGGGGGAGGGGGGGAATGATGTTACACACCATGTTTTTGTATGTGGAAGTACGCCATAAGTAAATTGGTATAAGCTCGGAAATGAGATGTTACATCCTGAATTTTTATACGTTAAAGTTTTGTCGTAAGTTAATCGACGTAAGCTCGGGAATAAGATTATTTTTGAGGTTATAAGTATTATGTTATTTCAAACAAGTTCGCAAAGGTGAGAGGGTAAGCAAATCGAAGAAAATGAGTTTCTTTAAAGTTTGACATTTTGAGATAAAATACGGTCCGAATTATAATACCCGGTATTTATGGACTTGGGCCATACAAGGTACCACATGACCATGATAGTAAGATATATATATATATATATAGTGTGTTAAAAGTAAGTAGTATTTTAAGTAATTTTAGATAATTCTTAATTATGTGAATAATTTATTAATTATTGATTAATGGGAGATTAACTAGTTAATTAAGGAATTGTTGGGTGATTAATTCAAATCTTTGGATAAAGTTTGATGAACCCACGTGACAGCAAGTAAAACGAGACTCAAAATCAATTTGTGACTCTTAAAATAGGTTGAAAGGTGGCACGTTTAAGAGAATTATGTGACACCAAGACTTGAAAGGTGGGGCCCACACCACCAAGACTTAAATCTCTTCTCTAATTCACAAATGGAGGTGTATTACATCTAAGTTAAAGAGAAGGGCTTCACCAAGATGGGAATTTCATTAGCAACGTGAGTTGCTTCAATCTTCCATTCAAACGAGATTTCTTAATATTATAGCAACGTGGGATTTGCTATTCTAAGAGAGTACGGTGTAATCTTCCTCAACACTATCATAAGGATTTTTTCCTACTCCAATCTTGTCGTCATGTGTTTTGTCGATTATCATGTGTTAGAGAGATTGTTAAGAGAACCGGTTCAGGCATGTTATGGCTATCCCTTCTTTCCTTTTAGCATGATCCATACGATATACATGACACGAGCAAATGCACAACTTCCATAAATGACTCTATTCATAGAAATGCTAGAGATGCTTATCTTCTTGATTCCCCATGTGTCCTATTATTCTATCATCTGTTCATGCGTCTCAAAAAATACGTAAGTTGATAAAGTGTACTTTATGATATTAATCAAAGGAATAATGATCTTATGACACTCCGAAAAATTTTATTGGCGTACTTCTCATGCATTGCATTCATTTATACATGTACATTGACCCATGAACATATGGCGTTATATATGCGTATATATGTATATAATATGTACATGGGATATGGGAAAAGTTACAGCGTTATTTCCGCACCACCGCCTGATCAACTGGTATACGTTGATGATTTGCCCAGAGTGGCCGAGATGATATGCTGGGATGCCCTCAGAGGCTTGATGATGTTATGAACGCATATACACATGCATGGTATGAATTTATATGTATATGCATGACATTATAAGTATTAAATGATTCATATAGCTATTCAGACTTACATGTTCAGTCTGGTACTCCAATTTTATCTCATGTCTATTATTTACTGATTTTTATTCCTTACATACTCGGTAAAATTATTTGCACTAACGTCCCTTTTGCCTGGGGAAACTGCGTTTCATGCCCGGAGGTCGCGATAGACAGGTCGAGAGTCCTCCATGTAGGCTATCAGCTTAGTGGAAGATGTTGGTGTACTCCATTTGCTCCGGAGTTTTCTATTTGGTCAGTATGATTTGGATATGTATTAGTTAGTATGGTGGGGCCCTGTCCTGCCCCTTATGACAATTATGTACTCTTAGAGGCTTGTAGACATATGTCATGTATGTAAAAGATGATATGGCCTTGTCGGCCTATGTTTAGTGTGAGAGTGATCATCGTGGTCTTATAGGCCCGTATGTCGTATGTATAAGTTGATATTACATGTTTTATTCTAGTTACCCTACGACAGCCTTTCCGTCTCATTTACCTATGATAACATGGTACGAAAAGATACAATATGTTGGTACTCGGTTGAGTAAGGTACCGGGTGCCCGTTACGGTCCATCGGTTAGGGTCGTGATAGTTTACACATAAGTCGACACCCTAACCAACTAACCTGGTAAGACATATAACAGTTGTAAAGCACAGAAGAAGAACAAAAAAATGGGGGAACAGGCTATAACTCTAGAAATGATCGGTCGGGTCGTTACAAAGAGTTCTGCACATCAGAAATTGAGAGTTTCAGTCTGCCCCAGTACCAGAAGAATTGAAGCTTAGTAGGTGTTTGAAATAGTCCAGAAGTTTGCAGATCTGTCTCGCCTTGCATCCTTGCCCAATCTATACAAACCTGGCCAGTTTTACTAAAAATAGCAAATTTTGCGAATATGACCAAAATTTGACAAAATGTCTAGTTTTGTAGTTTCTTTTTTTTTCTAATTTGTAGTGAACTAAATTCTCAACTAGATTAACTTGATATTAGTTCACATTGAGTTTAATTCTAGTTGCTTTGTTTGCTTTTCTTTATTTCGTGTCATTTCTTTCGTGCTTTTCTCTTTATTTTTGTTGTGAATTGCTTGGTTCAAGTCCGTTTGCTTTTTAATTGTACGTCCTTGTAAATACACAACTTCCATTCACCATGAAAATGGTTGGAACTTGTTGTGAAACCTTGGAACTAAAGTTTTCTAGCAATTTTGACATTCACTACTTGAGCGAAAAAGGCAAGAGCGAATAGGACTTTGAGCACACAAAAGCCAATTGGTGCAAGGTGTGATACACGAGGGTCGAGCGACATCGAGTGAGCTTGGTGAGGACTTCACTACTGATTTGTTTGCTCGTTTTGTAGGTATTATGGAGTACAGACAAACTTCTAGTCCTAATTGTGATCCAAGGAGTGAGACTCTGATGCATGAAGTTGTATCTATGTTGTATGAAATAAATGAGAAGGTTAACAATATTACCATATGGCTACACCAAACGGATGCAAGGTTGGATTCTTTGATAGAGGAATCTCACTTGAGGCAACAAGGAAGGGAGCATAGTATGACGCTTACTAATTCCTGTACTCCACTCTCTCCTTCATAAGTGCGACAAATTCTTCAAGGAGGAAAATCGCAACATAACAAACATATCCATATACCATAAAACTTACTAAAGCGACCACAATCACCAAAGGGCCTTATTTTCCTCCACCATTCTAACGATCACCTACCTACTACCAACACCAACTACAACCCCCAACCCCACATCAACCACCACAAGTACCTCAACTACATCCTTATCATACTTCACCACTACCTAAAGCACAAGTAACTAGTCAAGAGCCTCAGATGAAGAACAACCCACTTTTTTAACATGATCATGAGGACACCTTGAATGAGTTGGAAAACATCCAACAAGTTTTCAATGACAAATATAGAGGGGATGAAGTGAACCAAAGGGGAAGATGTCAAATGAGTTCGAGCACATCCTTGAAAAATGCAAAGAAAAAAAGTAAGGATGAGAGACAAAAGATAGAGAGAAGTGAGGGAGAGAAAAGTGACAACTCTAGAGTGGAAAAAGGAGAGAAAGTTTGGAGTGAAGTGAGTGAGTTTTCACAAGAAAAGAGTGAAGATATTGAAAATAAAATGAGAGAAGAAATAGGGAAAACAAAAAGAGAGTGAGGATTTTCATTATTATGTTAATAACATTTCTTCTTTCTCTAGTTATTTTGTAACTTGTGTAGGGACTTTTGGAGACAAACCATTAAGTGAAGTTCAATCCACTTTGAAGAGCTTGGAAGAAGATCGATCTACCTTTTCAAGAGGACCTATGGAATTAATTGAGAAAGTGCAAGGTAAAGAGAATAATTTAGATGAGCTTCAAGGTAAAATATCTTATCCTTCTACTCTTGCTAGTTTAGTTAATTGTGGTGACACTTTGAGTTTGAAATATAGCTATGACATTGATGAGTTTGGTATTTCTTTATCTTGTGACGAAGACAATAAATGTGATTTGCAACTAGCTAAGAGTTCTTGTGCATTATTGGATGACTCTAGTTCTTTGTTTAATGACTCTTTAGCTAGTGATGATGTTGAGTTTTATGATACCACACCTTTATGGGATGATGCATGTGATGATTCATTTGATTCAACTTTAACTTTGTTGGAAGAAAGGTTTGACCTTTATGAAGAATTGGGTCAAGTAGAATGTGTTGATGATTATTTTGATTCTATTTTCATTCCTTTGACAATAAGATTCAATTTTTATGGTAAAGTGAGCAAATGTGAGTGTGAAGATGCCTTTTTGGAGAGTACTTACAATGACATAAATATTGAAGAAGAAAACCTCCATTTGTATTACAATGAGTTGACTTCTCTTGTATTTGATATTGATGACTCTTATGCATATTTATGTGATGAATTTGTGGAGTGTGAAATGGAAAGTAAAGTTTTTGATGCTAGAACTAGTATTAATTGCTTTATTTATCTTATTCCTACTTTTTAAAGAACATTCTCGTTGGAATTTTCTAATGCTTCTATGAGAAAAGGTAAGAACATTTATTTTGGTGTTTTTAGTGACCATTTTGAGAAAAAATAACCTAACTTTATTCATTATATTGTTAAGGTTCGACAAGAGAAAGTTGCTAAGGGTAAGAAAGGCCTTGAAATAACACTTTGGCATACTTTTTGTCAAGAGCTTTTTCTTTTGCTCAAAAGCAAGAATGATATGTATGTATGGTTTATGCTTATGTTGCGTTTATCTAAGGCCATTGAGGTAGATACTCTTAACTTTGAGTATCGTGATATTCTTTATATGTAGATACATGATAAGCTTGGCATATCTCTTAAGTTGTCATGTGAAGTTGTTGGAACGTGTGTAGATATTTGGGAATTAAAATTTATGTTTGACCCGGGAGTTGTTTCTTATCATGGTGAAGTATCTTTTTTTGGATTTAAAAGTATGATTTTTATTGTTTATATGACATTTGGTTATACCATAAAAGTGTGTACGTTGTTGAGGATTTTACAAGATTGCGGTTTTGTTGGAAGCATGAAACTTTACACTCTCTTGATTCTTCTCATGAGTATTATTTATTTTTATAGTCATGTTTGTGTCATTTGGTGTTGGATATGTATTCTTTATAGATTATGACACTTTACTATATCATAAGAGTGTCACTTTTGAGTGCCAAGTTCTGATATTTGATCTTTTAGCTTGGACTCAATGATTTGATTGTTGTGATTGACTTGGTAGTTATGTTTGCTCCTTTCTTGGTTTTGCAAGGTCCAAATTCGAGGATAATTTTTTTTCGGGGGGGGGGGGGGGGGGGGGGGGGGGG